>DWDT01005779.1:0-10169 GCA_018245595.1 Microceris scylla
TATAATCTATATCGCAAATTTTCAATAAAATTTATTAAAACGTTAGTTCTTTAAAATATTACGCAATATATGTAAGTACATTCGTACTAGTGTGAAGTGTGATACAAAATAATAAAATCCATCGAAATGAGTATCGAAAATCGGCAGCTCTTGAACACAGTTTTGATTGTAACGTAACACAACGTTTAACAGTGTTTCACCTATTAATATATCTTCATCAATACAATAGCTGTAATAAACACTTTGTCGTCTAATCGTCGAACGGTCCCTAATCACCTATAAACCTCCTTAAGTTACATAAGCCTGCCGCCGGCGGTCAAGTGTGTGATACGTTCGGTAGTCAATAAAGTTCGTGTTGCCACCTAATCGAGCGAGCGCGTGTCCTGGCGATGGAAAGTGAAACCGCCGCGCGACCATATAGACGCAACGCTTGCAACAGTGTGATCTATATAACGACTGCTGTCAAATTCACTGACACACTCCTCCATACACGCCCGATTAATCGAGTCGTGTCACCGCTAGAAAGATGCCAATATTCAAATTAGTAAGTTCATTTTTTTTATTCACATAAACATCGTTCGTTATCTACATTGATTTTAATTGTAATCGTGTATTGTGTTCTTACAGATCGTTTTGGGAATTGCCATCATAGCTAGCGCACAAGCTAGCGGTTTCGGCCACCTCGCAGCAGTCAAGTCATTCCCGATCGTCCGATATGCACCGTTCTACAACTTTCCAAATACTGTACGCTCAATACATGCAGTAGCTCCAGTGTCCGCCTTCGCTCCTGCTCCCGCGCCATTAGTACCAGCGCCATTAGTACCAGCGCCCTTAGCCGCACCTGCGTTCCCAGCCCCGGTTTTATCTGCTCCAGCTTTCCCTGCTCCTATTGCCCCGCCGCCGGCCTTCGCTCCAGCAATACCTACTCCAGCTCCAGCGCCACTGTTTCCAGCACCAATATTCCAAGCACCTTCATTTGCACCTGCATTCCCTGCTCTCGCTCCTGCCGTTCCAGTCTTACCAAAACTAGCAGCTACGTATCCAGTTTTACCTAGAATAGCACCTTTTATCCCAGCTCTACCAGCGGCACCGTTTTCTCCGATCGTAAGAGCAGTTGCCCCGGCGCCGGTAATCCCGGCCCCGGCGCCTGTTCTTGCTGCAACTGCAGTCCTTCCTCCTGCACCCATTGCTGTAGCCAGAACCGTTCCTCTACATTTATACAATAAATTTGTCCCAGCGCCTGTGGCTGCAAGTCCTTATAACAACCAACTTGCATGGAAATGAAATTAGCACATTCTAGTCTATTTTATATTTAAGTTAGAAAATGTTGTAATTAAGACATTGTTATTGTTTGTTAATAATTTTTATGAATACTGTTCGATGATTTTATTAAATGACTGAAATATTATCAATTTTTTTATTAACCTTATATTATTTTTTTAAATTATATTTCAAAAGAATACAATTATAACACAAATGGTAATAGACTCGCCACCTGGGAACTTTACGTGGGACGTAAAAATAACTAGTGAAAAGTGGGAGTGTACTATACTCCTCTGCCTCTCTCTCCGCCTCTATCCTCTGATCTTACGTATAGACAACAAAACAAACAAAAATACTGAAATATATCTCACGAAATAATACTTCATATTGTATAATTTTGACGTCACACGTTAAACAGAATTACATTACAGTTGACGGATCAAAGATAGAATTTGTTCAAGAAAACGTCTATTTGGGGCAGACGATTAAGCTTGGTAGAAACAACTTCAGTAGTGAAATCGAGAGACGTATTCAGTTGGGCTGGACAACATTTCGAAAGTTTCATTAAATTTTCTCGTCGCCTATATCACAGTGAACAAGAACTAGGTCTTCAATTAGTGCATCCTGCCAACTATGACATACGCTGCTGTCACGTAGACGCTGACTTTGAGACAAGTCCACAAGCTGAAGGTATAATGTGCTATGAAAAGAGCTATCCTTGGGGTCTCTCTGCGGGATAAGATCCGAAACGAGGATATCCGGCACAGAACTAAGGTAAGCGGCATAGTTCAAAGAATTAGCACGTTGAAGTGGCAGTGGGCTAGTCACAAATGTCGAATAACCGACGGCTGTTGGCGCATACGAGTTCTCGAATGGACACAGCGAACTGGCAGACGTACGGTGGGTCGCCCTCCGATCCATTGGACCAATGACCTTAAAAAGACAGATGGTAACGGCTAGATGAGATCTGCGGAGGATCGGGTGTTGTGGCAGAACTTGGGAAAGCGATATGTGCGGCAGTGGAACGATAAAGGCTGATTTGATAATGATGATGAAACAAAATCTCCTAAAACGTAATAAGAAATCACTGCATCGTTACCCATGCACCACACCTCTGTCTTGGTCTCAGTGTCCCTTAATACAGGGTTTTCGCCTATTACTTCCACATTAGACATACAGGTTAGAAAATACAGAGCATAGCTTGTAGGCTAAACTATTTGGCAAGTACGTAGCCGGTCACCAAAACCTCCTGTTAATCCTCCCTCAATCTAAGTTTATCTCCATGTACGTAGGTACGTATAAAACCTGTATGTATAGAAACTAATCTAAGAACATATGTTATATGTTTCTTTAGGCGTATACGATATAAAGTCGTATTAATGAGGTGCTTTTTCGTTCCATTTAGTGTTATCGTTATGCGAAAATTTATTTTCAATACAATCATTTCAGTACTACTGGAAATAATACACCAGTTGCTATACACATAAGGGGTAATCATACACAAAGTTTAGAATTGTCTAAATATATATAATTCATTTAATCCTTTGTACAAAATATAAAAATCTAAACTAAGAAGTCTTTTGTTCAGGACGGTCTAATAGTTTTCACCAAATCTAACGTACAAACGCTGGCGCCACACCGATGGGCGCACGGACTAGAGGTGCGGCGGCGTAGGGCAGCGCCGCGGCGTAACCTGAGGCAGGGAGAGAGTAAGGGGCTGCAGCGTATGGAGCCGGATAAATAGGCGAGGGTGCTAAGTACGGGGCCGGTGCAACGGCGTAGGGAGCCGCAGCGTAAGCAGCGGCGTATGGAGCGGCGGCGTATGGAGCAGCGGCATATGGAGCGGCGGCGTAAGGAGTCGCGGCATAAGGAGCGGCAATGGGCGCAGCCAGAGGTGCAGCCACAGGAGCGGCCACAACAGGACTCAGAGCTCTGGTCTGCACGTTGATCTGGGCCGCGTATGGAGGAATGTTTTGTGGCATGGCATGAGCATATCCGACTTGTGCGGGTGCGACGAGCGGCGCGGCCACGGCGGGCACGGCGCTGGCACTGGCGCCCGCGGCGACGGCCGCAGCGATGAGTACGATCTGTAAGTGAAACATATAGAAATAAATATTGCCGTGTAAGAGGAATTATTGCATAATTGAATTGTAAATAAACAAATACGCACAGATTTGAATGAGAACATTTTGTTTGTTCGGTGGACCTTTCCTGTTGAAAAGAAGATGTGATGTGTGTCTTCGTGGAAAAAGTAAAGCCTTTTTATACGCTGTATATTGTGATTCAGATTACGTGCGACAAAGTAAACATTGGACTGGTAGCGGCCGGTCATTTGGGATTCGGCGGGGCGCGTGCGGAGAAATGGAGCAAGTTGGGAAACTTTTTCATTGTGAAATTTTTCTTGCGATTGTGCAGCGTGCAATTGCAATAGGATCTAGATGCTAATTTTGACCTCCGTCTAAATCTAAAGAATGTCGTATGAGACATGAATTTTGAAAACCGAACCGCGTAGTGGAAATAAAATTCAAAACAAAAGGAAACTATGTATATTGAATATCATTAAATTTAAGTTGTTGAGTAATTAAAAGTACATCAGAATATTGATTAAAATATATAGACGGAATAAGAAAAATATCAATTATAGAATTCAAATAAATATACATTTTTTTTTTATTGCAACATCGCGCATTACTTGAATATCAGATAGGTACTAAAGCAGGTTTCTTAATTATCCTGCGAATACATTGATCGTATTAAATTTATATCTTTTGCTTTTTACCATTTCAACCGATACGTCATGCGTAACACTACACTTGTTATTCTTGGCAATCTTATAGATCTTATCCTGCCGTTAGTCTTGTTTACTTACTAATTGATGCAGATCAGGTCGCTGGCACGCAACGGGCGCCGTCCTAACAGTGCCTACCAATTGACAATCTAATTGACGGCATGCGCTCGCAGTTCAAGTGTGCAAGTATATGTATGACATGTTTTAAATAATTATCAATTACAATATTCTCCTTGCACAGTACCAGCTCGCTCCAACTCAAACAATTACCTAAGTGTTTCTAGGTTGTTTCGCTCAGGATCTAATAAGTTTCCCGTGAGATTGTTATATCCTCAAGGAGAATAAGGGGCTTGTATTAATTTATATAATAACTAGATGCAGTAATATATAAGCTACGTATTTTCTGAGAAACCAATGATCTTCATGCATTACAACAATAGTCAATAGTGATATTCGGTATTAACCGCGCTAGCAATGGTGTGGACTCCACTTGCAATGGAGTAGTAGCGCCTATGGTTAACAACGCATTTTAGAAAATCGAGTTTTTGTAACGTAAATTATTTTTTTGGGCAAAGTTTCTAAAACGTCATTTTCATTCGAAACGCTTATTACATTCGTTTTCGAAAAATTATTTGCGATATATAAAAATATACAGAAGAATTGTTCTTATAACTTGATATGTAAATTCGACTGCCTCCTTGATCGATCGGTCAGAGGGTTTGCTCGGGGTTCGATCCCCGGGGCGAACACCATTGAATTTTTCTATATTAAATTTATAATAGTGGCTCGGAGTCTAAATTTCTGCCGGTCCGTGGTAATATGTTCAGCATCTCTTCTATTGTGGGTCGTAAACGTAACTGGTTAAGGCATTACAGGCGGGTCGTAACTCCAGGTCTCCATTCCCAACCGCAGTCTATGATTCTTTTGCATTTTCTTCATTAACTCTTGATGAACCCTATTTATTTTGCACACACCATTTTATCGTAATGTACTCGTCATAATTACTATGTATTTAGAAGCCCATTTGTTATTTCTATGACAAGAACGACTTAAAAGTCTTTGTTCAGACTGTGTTCACCTAAATTTTGATAGTAAACTGTGTTCAGCTTCATTTTGATAGCAAAATGTATTTATTTTATGCCAATAGTGAAAAACATTAATACAAGTTATTAAACCGAAAAACATTAAGCGATGTCGATCAACATTGTGTTTTGTTTTCTGGCCTTGAGGGGCAAGGACCTTGATGCATGTTATATTCTCCACAGTAGTGTGTTCCTGACGTCTAATTATTACTACGTCATAATTCCCTCGCGTAGGCAATAAAAATGTTTACAAACATCACGGGAATTGATATAAATGTTGAATGTAGCTTGAAACCAATATCACTCGATGTAACGATACAAGAAAATCGTCTGTGACTTTATCATACTGTAATTTGTAGCATATAACTTCCAAATTGCATCAGCCAGCAACGATACCAAACAGCGAAACGAAAATAATTCTCATGAATTGAGAACATAAAATTTGACGCAATAATACAGTAACAAATAATCGTATTCATTCAACGAATTTTCGCTTTCGGCAGTTATATAACAGAGGGTGAAATTGGCGGCACAAAGTCGACATTAGCATGCGCGCCCCGTCTGCGAGGTGTCGCCCATCAGTTGCATCGCCAGCAGCGACGTTCGCCGCGCTGCTAGCTACGCGGGCACCTGGTATGCGCTGCCGGTATTATTGCTCAACCAAATGGTTACTTGGTATATAACACGAGGCCGTCCTGGGGAACACACAGTGTATTGTCTCCTCTTGTGGTAACACGCAAGCAGTCACCGACCCAAGCAAAATGATCGCCAAATTCGTCGTAAGTGTCCACTGGTTTGTAGTTGTTAAGAATCCAATATTAGACTCAACATTTTATCACATAATTTTAAACATTATGTCCAACAGTATACACCATTTTGCATATTAAAAGGTAAACTTAAAATATTGTTGCGGACCTTCGGCCTGGCACTCCATAGTTGATATTCAAAACACGTTGCCAATGAAAAAGAAAACAATTAAAGTTCATGAGGCGCGTTGGTCGGTATAAGTACATATTTCGTAACAAAATTGCTTATTAAATATTTGCAGATCGTCTTCGCCCTTGCCGTGGCTGTAAATGCTGGAGTGCTACCAGTTGCAGCCCCTGCCGCTCTAGTCGCCCCCGCCGTCCCTGCAGCATATGCCGTGGCTCCGTACGCCAGCTCATACTCGGCCCACGCCGTGAACCACGCCGTCGCTGCCCCCGTGTACGCGCCCGCGCCGCTGGTGGCCGCTGCTCCTGCACCCGTAGTCGCTGCCGCGCCCTACGTAGCTGCCCCCGCCCCCGTCTTCGCAGCCAAATACATCTCCTCCCCATACTATTTATAAGAATTTGGTGATATCATTGCCTAGTGACTTGCTCAAATCTCTTGTTAATATCTATAGTTATCGAATGTAAAATATAAAATTATTTACGATCTCGTTTGTATCTGTTGTAAAACACCTTTTGTACTAATGTATTGAAAAAATTTATATTCACAAAATTACGAGTCACTTTCCATTGAATAGTCTAGTTTCTCATTGCATAGCATACAAACTAAAAATTTAGAGGCATCATTGATGCTTGGCCTGTTACATATGTTAGCAATACTCAGCGTTATAACGTTGCTATTTTCTTGTGCCAGGCGGTGGTTATTTAAGCATGTACCTCTGTACATGAAATTCTTTGGTACTCATATATTTGGATTAGTTAGTCCATTCAATTAATACTCGCACCGAAAGATAGCTCTCGCTTAGAACTGGAAAGCTTACATTTTTTATAATAAACATGATGGGTAGTCAGTAGTGATACGAAAGGCTGCTCGAACGGCGTGTGTTACGAACCAGTATCTAATATAGCCTTTGTAAATTTGTCATTCCCGAGTACGGCTATAATGTCGATAATCATTACTTAAGCAGAGAATAAAGCCAAAGCCGGCGAGTTCTCACGTCGCTGAGCTACTTCTACATAAGGTAATGGCTGCTAGTCTCGAAGTACTGCATGCTTGCACCATACATGCAGAAGCTACGCTGCAATACGCTGTGACTAAAGCATCAAAGGCTTCTTAAACACGCCACTCGTCAACACCAGTTCTCCACTAACGTGCAGTAGACTAATCCTGGTATTCGAGACAACGCAACAGTAGCCTAAGACCTATTGTGTAGTCATATACTCGTATGTGTTAGCATTTATTGCAGTCATTTTACATCATCATCATCATCAGCTTGTCTCAGTCCAATGCTGAACTTATGTAAAACTTAACTTATAAAACCGATTTTGTGAAGGCCTATGCTTTCGCGTATCGCCCACGCTGCTGTCGAATTAGCCGATAATATAGTCGAATAAATGTTATGATAACTGTCATCCGCGAAATATGATTGGACTAGTTTAAGGTGAATATAAAATATCACTACGAACATGTGGCACACCTGCCTTGAAAGCAACATTAGTACGTACGTACAAGTCGGTTAATGATCGCTTGTGTCGTGATATGAAATGATAACGAGTCAGCTGACCACACATTAGTGCGGCTGGAAACTTGGCCAGCGCGGCCAGATCTCCTAGCGCAGGTTGCGCGTCACACTCGGGGCCATAGACTAACACGATATTGAAAATTCACGTTCTCCGAGAACATAATACCAATTCACAAAAAACGAATATTCTGATCGACAATAATATTAAACAAGCATATTTGAGAAACTTGGTAAAATTGTAATGGATAAAAAAATGTGTAATGATCGATGTTACATGCAATCACGGATGGAAAGAACGGAAAACTTATGAATACGTACTGGCGTATCTCGATCAAGCACATCTGTACCATATACTAATATCTGTACCATATACTAAGGCATACAATGTCGCGCTTCTTGTCAGCCTCCTCAAATATGATAAGCTGAACCGTTACTTTAACAGGCCTATGTCCAGCAGTGGACGATGACAGGCTGATAATGTGTGTGACCGTTACTTGCTTAGTTTAAAAATGATTCCGCGATAACGTATATTTTCAATCTCCTAAGGATAATTCAGATTTTTGTCTATCAAATTTTGATCGAATATAAAAAGTATTTTAGAAGCTTATTTGATCGACATAGTGTTAATATATATTAAGTATTTAATTTAATTAATTTTGTCCCGATCCCATAAAGTTACATACATGCTATTCAAATAGATGTATGTAGCTATTCCAAACGCGCGAGCATTATGTTTACAAATAACATATAACTCACACATATTCTAATTATGATTGATACAGCATGTACATTTTCCCATTTCTCTTTCATAGTTCTTGTATAACAACACCTCAGTCCCCTCCGGGTTCGTGCATAATGGATTCCGCTAAACCATACTATCGACTGCGACTTCGGCACGTTTTGCGCTGACGTGACGCATCCGCAACCCACATAAATAGTTATGGCACACGACTTTTGGAGACTTTATGTTTAGATATCGGTTTCGGTTGCGTAAAGTGTACAAGGAGAATAGCTAGCTGGATTCAAATTAATTTCCATCGAGCTGCGGACGTACTGTTTTATATGTCACATAAATACTCAATGTTGTTCATTCATTAGTTCAAAACGTTACGTTTCTTCCAACTGAATTTTACGTAACTACAAACTAATCATGTTTTGTAAACAGTCATTGGTTTCTCTTGCAATTAATGTGAATCATTCATCATCAGCCTATCTTAGTCCACTGCTGGATATAGGCCTCCCCCGAAAGAGGGTGTATGCCCGTAACCTTCACGCTGGGCATGCGGATTGGAGATCGCAGGGTACGGCTTTTCGCACTGCCGACGCTACTGTCCGTCGGCGGCCAGGACATTTAGCCGTGCTTATTTAGGCTGCGCTATACCGCAATCAGCCGGTCGCCAGAGCCTCGTCTTTTATAGCAGGGTGTACCACGTGCAGGTGAGGTTAACTTAGGCTTCTAAGATGGTGGTTGGAACCCCTTACACCCGGAAACATTCCCGTATATGATATTATTTAAATTATAGTTGAATTTTATCGCTTTAATCTATACGAACACATTGTCCCAACGTATCGGAAACTGCTAACGATGTGTCATACGCTCAGTCCTGGGATAAATTACCAATTGGGACAAATTTCATAAACCTCTTATGCTTTAGATTGCGCCAAGGACTAATAGCTAGGCCGAATCAGTAAACAATTCAGCTTGTCGTAGCTACTAGACATTCGAAGTTATTTGAAAACGCTGATACGATGTATGTAGGTGTACTTGAGACCTCTCTAACATATTTTTATTTTTAAAAAATTCCGAAATGTAGCCTTGATCATTAGCTCGGTCAACTCTAAAAATGAAGTACTCTGTGGCCGCAGACACATATGTATGTTCAAGTAGATATTTTCATGTCGGCAAGTGGAAATCAATATTATTAGTGGTGTAGTATGTAACTTAGGTCCGAATGATTCGAACGAAACGTCTTGATCTAACCTCTCCTTTTTAATATTTCAAATAATAGTCGTTACTTTTAAATATACTTGTATTTCTGACTATTCCATGATAATAACAAGGCACATACATATGAGTATAACATAATAAATAGATGGAACACGGGAGTATTATATCCATCTGCCTACTCCTTTGGGAAGATGTAAGCATGACATTATTTTTACTTATATGAAGTAGCGGAATATTTGTTAAAGTTGTATATATTTTTACTGCTAGAAGGTTCAATATTTAATAAGTAAAACTAGGTCTGCGTGAGATTTATTACGGATAGCTTGTTGGAGCCCCTTAAATCTACATGGCCTCTACTCATTTCTTTGACAACGTTGAAAGACGATCTGTCAGACTTTATGTTGTAAGCTCTGCTGTTTCTGGGGTTAGTAAATATTTTTTTTATATTTGTAGAGAGTTGTACTTCAAAATCAAATGCATACCTAATCTTAATACCAAACATAATATGAGAAATTTAAGATAAATTGAATCTGTAAACAGTTAACCTCCAGAAGGACATAATAATATCAAAAATCGAAAAATCAAAAATACTTTATTCATTTAACATAATATTCATTTTTTTTTTGTTAATAATAT
>DWDT01005780.1:0-10169 GCA_018245595.1 Microceris scylla
CTATGGCCTTAACCCTCTTAATATGAGAGGAGACCCGTATTCCAGCAGTGGAATTGTAATGGGTTGAAAAAAAAAATCGAATAGTATCTGAACCCGAATCGAAGTCGGGACCTCACGATTGGATCGAATCGAATCGCGACTAGCGCTTGCAACCACTCGACTAACAAAGCAGACGAATACAATATTTATTTTATTTCCTTAGCAACATGTGTAGTGTGTCGAAATCTCAAGTTCAAGCTGTTTCTGATTGTCAGTAGTCCTTGGGTTTTCGGTTGGTGGAGTGTCTGCCAGCTGTCGCGGCAGGTGCGCGCCGTTCGTCGAAAATCCCTTGCCGTTGCGAACTGCGGCGGTGCAATCTGCCCGTTGTCGGTTCGAAAACGGCCATTACAATATTTAAAGGCCAATCTCGGACCCTTTCGGACTTGTTTTGTCGAATTAAGTGGAAGATTTTATCGGTGCGATCTGATTTTAAGAGGTTTTTGTGCAGATAATTGCCATCGGTTCTCTTCATGTTCGTAACAGAACTTCAGGTTTGCGATGGCTATTTATCAAGTAAATAATCGTTAAGCCAATTTTATTGGTGACTCATTTTATTTAAATCTTCACAATTATGTGCAAAGTCAGTAAAATGAAAATAATTAAAATAATACATGTATCCAACAAGATGAAATAACAGGACTCGATTAAATCGCGAACCGTCGAAAATTCGCATCAAGTTACATGTTTTATATTATAAACTTTCCCCAGAGAGGCCTGACCTACTTTAGGGTGTGTGTCTGTAGGGCAACTCGTATTGATCCTTTCACGGCTCCACGCCCTTTGTTCGGGGCTCGCCTTCACCTTTTGTGATTTTACGCAATCTGTTTAGTTTGTTCCGTTTGGCTTATTCAAATCATGAGAGGGTCGCAATCTCGTAGGGTTGTATTAAGTGAAGCTTAGTGTTAGGTGATAATGGGAAAATTTTATTACTGAACAGGGGTGTCGGCCGGTTGAAAATCTACCGTCACAAATTTCGTATGAAAATAAATTGCCGTAAAACTAATTGCGTCATCCCTTTTTAAATTGCGCAAGAATAAAACAAGGATGGACATCTTAAAAATATATTACACTTTTATGTAATAAAAAAGATCGTCTACTTATGGCACTCACTCAGGCAGAGATAGGACTCTTTAATACAGTTGGGATAAAATTTATCACATAAGGATCAAACATAATAAAACAACCCTGGTAGCTGTGGCATACAAATACACCCCTTTTTAACAGTAACAATATTCACGTGCAGAAAGTCCACCGCTGTGTGGATCAGTTCTGGATATTATTGAAATATAAATACCACAAATGGACGGTGTTCCATCAACGTATTAATAATTTATATTAATCCTGTTCATAGAATTTTAATCTTCAACTAATAATCGCTTAACTTTGCAATAATAATTACAATAATACTGGCTTAATGTCTTTCATGTTCTCGAACATTCCATGTTGTTTCACTAGAATGTGTGGCGTTTTGTTATGTTTCATCGGCCTGGCTGCATTCCCGCTTAGGTAATAAAATTCGCTACGATATATCAGGATGCACTCGTATTGCGCTTAATGTAATGTTACCAATAGTTGAGTATTTAAAAGTAGGATATATATAAAGAAGAGAATACTGCCAAGTGTAGAATTTTATCTGAAGTAAGTTGAATTATGTCGTATACCGATTTTGTATTATTCTGCACGTATCATGCTGCTGACCCTTTTCATACAAGTTCACGGAAAAATGATTAAATACAGAGGAACAAGAGTTTTTAAATAATTTCTTTGTCACGTTGTCTTTTGATTGAAAGCTATGCAATCCCACAGTCCACCATTAGATAGAGGTAAATTGTCCTAGAGCTGGGTTGTAATTTGGTGTTCCCAGTGGCAAAGCGTTGACAGCTCGGTTAGCCGAGCGCCGGCCCCGGCCGAGCTCCCGCGCGCTAATTGCGAGCGCGCAACGAAAGCTCAGATTTATACTTCGCTTGGAATTAGTTGCGCTGCCTCGTCGCTGCTACGCCTTTTGTGGAAACTATGCTGCTTTGAACATTGCCTATATTGTTAATGATATATTTAATGGTTAATGACTTGAACAGGGAATAGGTTATTGGTGTTTAACCCGTTCTTACCTAAATACATGGTTGGTTCAAAGTCTATTAGTGCTGCACCATTTTTGTCTTCCAGTCGTTGCTACTTCTAGCCAATTTAACGTCTGCTTTATTATGCTTAGTTTGATTCCCTTGGTTTTAACTATTCCATCTCGTATCGCGCGACTCTTGACAAACTCCATCGCGAAGGTGTTGATCGCGGGCGGCGTACACTGGCGCGTATTTCATGCGCGGGAGCAATTATAGTGACTAATGTCCCGCTAACGGCCGCCGCTGGAGATGTTTATCGCCCGCAGTTTGTCGGCCCGAAATTGCCCAATTACACGAGTCCACAAATTACGCGCACCAGCTCATGGGCCAGCCGATTTACTGATCCCGTCGACATGTGCTTTATTGCGTAACACGCGTCAATTTGATTGTTTGTTTACCCGTCCGGCGGTAACTCGTAATCTGGCACTCTGATTGGATGATGCACTTACACGTTCTTCGATTTTAGTTAGTGATCTTTAACTCTCTTTGTAGGTATGATCTGTTTTGACTCCACAGCAGTATTTTACGGTAATTATTATATCTTTCAAAAACGGTTGAAGGAGCCTTTTATACCACTGAGGTGTTTGAATTTTTCACCAACCAATGTTAAGGTATTGTAAAATCGAATTGTAAGATTCTAATAGGTCACGCTTTATTCGCAGAGGAAAATTCGCGTCGGTGCGCAAGATCCGACACCTGGTGTCGGGCGAGGAGTACGCCGCGAAGTTCATCCGGAAGAGGAGGCGAGCTGCGGATACCACACGCGAGATCCAGCACGAAGTGGCCGTGCTCGCTCTGTGTTCAGACTGCACGCGAGTAGTGCGCTTGCACGAGGTGAGTTAGACACTTATTATAGAAGATTGGAGTGCAAATTAGCCAGCGTGATGATTTAAAACTACTTCGTTGATGAATTTATGATGAAAATGATTTAAGTAGGCTTGTAGGAGAGTAATCTTGTTTAAAGTTTGTGAATTATAAATGAAGATTCGCGATTTCTGTTGTTCTTTTGTTACAAGCACTAGAATTATGTTGACTGTAACTGCAAACTTAAATGTTTCCAAAAAAGCAATAATTACTACGCGCAAACTTCAAAAGTACTTACGGCATTTTTAAAATGACGTTAATAGTAAAGCTTATTGTTGTTAAGGCATTCATGGTATAGTGTACAAGCTACATAGTAAACGTTGTTTAATGAGGAAGCGCAGACAGTGGTATGCGTAATATATTATTGTAATTAAGTCTCAGTTTAGAGCCTCGGGATATTCATACATTATGCTAATTAGCTGCGTAATGTAAACACGCAAAAAGAATAACGTTTAAAGACGCAAAACGTGTTAATGGACGCTCCTGCTATTTTTGGATCTCTCGACACCCGTAAACAAATGTTTAACTTTTGATGTAGGTACGATATTATGTTATGTTCTAATATTAATAAACATAGCTGTAACATTTTTACAGTGCTTTATACATACATACATATATTATTTACATTTCATTGTAAATAATAAATATGGTCTTCTTACTTTTATCATTACCGTAGTATGTAATCGACGTAAAATTTAAATATATGTTTATTTCACGTTTTAGGTATACGAAACCCGATCAGAGGTCGCAATAGTACTGGAGCTATGCGCCGGGGGTGAGCTGCAGCGTTTGCTGGACGAGGAGGAGCGGCTCTCCGAGGGCGCGGCCAGACGGGCACTCCGTCACGTGTTGGAGGGCCTGGCGCACCTGCACGCGCGGCGCCTCGCCCACCTGGACCTCAAGCCGCAGAACCTGCTGCTCTCTGCGGGTGGCGAGGAGCTACTAATCTGCGACTTCGGCATCAGCCGTGCCATCCAGCCCGGCGCGCACGTCAGGGAGATATTGGGCACGAGAGACTATGTTGGTGAGTATACTATCCCATTTCGCACGATTTGTTTTTAATAGCACATAGAGCTTACTCATACTGTGTGTTAAGAATGTTTTTTTAAATATTATAATAGCAGTCGAAAAAAGGCGGGTAGTTCATCTGTGTTGGTGGTCGCCATTGTATATATTTATATAGGTGAGTATGTATATCTCACTTGCACCACGAATTTATTAGACGCACGTAACAATTTTTCACCGTCGCCCGGGGCGCGGTGGCCGACCTTCGTTACCGTAGTTTATTATTTTGTCCTCACTGTGTTTACTTGTGTGTGCATAAATTATTAAATATATAAAACGTAAAGAGATGGGTTATGTATTGTATGTTTGTCGTGACCGTTTTTTTTTTTTTTGTAAAATATTTTCAATAACCTACATGTTTTGAAAGTTTTCTATGTACATAAGTTACTACGCACGTGTAATCAAGTGAATGACTTCCTCTAAATGCAGCCATCAATCTATAGGTGCTTGTAGCCCTTTATAAAACAGTGAAAATAAATAAGTTTAACTGTTGGCTTTGCACAAGTAAAATACTGGCTCCGGTTTTGATGAAATTTGATATTGAGTTATTGTAGTTCTAATTACAAAGTTTCATTCAAAATTGATTTTTATATTAACCTATTAACCTACCTAAATATTTCGTAATAAAAGTGTACTGTATCTTGTTATGAATAATAAATATTTTAAGGAATTATTTGAAGACAGTGGAATTATAACAGTTAGTTTATAAAATAAAAACGTCAACAGTCGAAATTATTTCCATATTAAATTCATTTCATACAGTTATAAGGTATATCCGCTCAATTTGACAATTTGTATAGAGCGTAAAGTAGCCAAGTTACAACAATCGCGTGTTAACATTAATCACTATTACATCTGCTCGTCCGCGCCGCTCACGACATTAAATTAGAAATTCCATAATGGTATTACCATGGCGTCGATTTGCGTAACTGTAAGTAGGGTAATGCATCAAGATGACGCGTGATCCACTTTCCAATGATCGTAACATTGACTTACTCCATGGCAGCCATACACAAAAGATCACATTATACGTCCATTACATTAGTACTCACCACCTATTCCATGGGACGTAAACGTAACTGATGAAACGTGGGAGTGTACTGCACTCCTCTGCCTACCTCTTCGGGAATTATAGGCATGAAATGTTACAATGGTGTGTAACGAATGATTACGTAATGTTTTCTGATCGACATATTTAATTAAGGTGATTAATGAAATATTTAATATAATTATTATAATTATAAGATTTGTAAAATACACGTATCTTCATAGCCCTCCAGCTAGGTGGAGTGGCGATATACCCAAAGTAGCTAGCAGTGGTTTCACATGAAAAGCAGAAGATTGAGCTCCTCATTTACTCTAATCAGTACAAAATATTTTCTTACAATATTTTTCTTACAAATAGACACGATATAAAAATTGACACGTGACACATTGATAGAATTGGTACATTTTAATCGTAGCGCCCGAAATCCTGTCGTACGAGCCACTGTCCCTGGCGGCGGACATCTGGTCGGTGGGCGTGCTGGCGTACGTTCTGTTGAGCGGTTACTCGCCCTTCGCCGGCGACACCAAGCAGGAGACGTACCTCAACATCGCGCAGTGCCAGCTGTCCTTCCCGCGGGACCTCTTCCGCGGCGTTTCGCAGCGCGCAGTGCAGTTCATCAGGGAGACGCTTGTTGTTGATCCAAAGTAAGTTAGAGGAAGTTAGTGGGTTGAGTGGGGTACACGTACAAAACTTATCGAATCAAGTCTTAAATATATGAACTTGAAATAGCAAATAACAAATTTCGCGTCAGTTAATCGAATGTGGAAAAATGAGTGTAACTGTTGACACACCTCCTAGCTCAAATTGTAGAAGTAGAGCGACTTCCTAAACAAATTTAAAATTGAGACGGTTCTTTTCTGTTCTGAAATTCTATAAAAAGCGAAGTGTGTAAATTAATGCTACATAATATTTAGAATTTGCGTCGTAATCAATCGAGTTTTTTTATCACCTTTCAGGGGTCGTCTCACCGTGGAAGAGTGCCTGGAGCACCCCTGGTTGAAAGACGAGTCGGACATCCCCAGCGCCATAGTCGGCGTCGGGTTCGGTGCGACCGAGCTCGGCAGCGACGACGACGCCGACACCGACCATATCGGCGTCAACGGCGTTAACGGCGTCAACGGAGCTGCCGTCAACGGCGTTAACGGATCTAGCGTTAACGGCGTCAACGGAGTCAATGTAAACGGGGCCAACGTCAACGGCGTTAACGGAGTCAATGGCGTCACTGGCGTTAGTAGCGTTAGTAGCGTTAGTGGCGTCAATGGCGTCAATGGCGTCAACAGCGTGAGTGGTATTACCGAAGTGAACGGACACAGCCCCGTCAACGGCAGCAACGCACACGAAGCGCACAACGGCGCGCACGACGACACAGGTGAGCTTTCGGATATAAACCACTACAATATTTATAAATATAATGTTATTTAAACTTCGTCACCTTACAAACGCTCGTGCTACCCTACACCTGGATACACTTATCAAGACAAGTAAATAAACATTTGGAATAGATGTAACAATTTGTAATATGGAACCATATCTCAGATGCTACACTATAATGTTGTTAAAAAAATGAAATGTATTTGAATCCACGGGAGACGCATTTTATTTTGCAATTCATGTTTGGTGGGATTTGGTGCCGCATATTATTATGTATTGTGGTTTTTTGCGCAGAGACAGAGGAGCGCGACAAGCCGCTGAAGCACGCGCACGCGAGGGACTTCTCGCCGCCCTTCCCCGACGCACCCTCCACTCCCAAGGTGAGCGTGCACCTAGCTTTTCTATCCGCTTGCTACTTCAGAAAGGTACATCTACTGCAGAAAGGTAAAGTAGATAAACGTTTTGTTCTCATGTTAGAACTTGTAACAATAGGTCACGTAAAGTACCGTTCCGTGCAGGTGTCGCGCAAGTCGCACCCGCATCCGCCGTCCGTGCTGGCGCTGTGCAAGAAGTTCCAGCCCGACTACGAGAAGCCGGCCAAGCTGTCGCACGCGCACGCGCACGCGCACGCGCACGCGCACGGCGGCGACTGCGCGTGCGGCTGCGGGCTGCGGCTGCGGCCCGCGCGGCCGCCGCCGCCGCCCGACCGCGCCGTGCTGTGCTAGCGCCGGCCGCTCGCCGCGCTGCTGGCCGCGCTGCTGGCCGAGCTGCTGGCCGAGCTGCTGGCGCGCTGCGGCCGCTGCTGCGCACACTGAACTGACGCTTGGCGCCCGTTACGCGCTCATCGTGAACGTTCGCGTCACTGGAGCGATTGTGAAACTGCGGTCGAGTCAATTATATACGTAACCGATCGAGTACCCTGAAGTATCGTCGGTCGCGATCGTTGTTCTCGGCGTTGTCTTACCTGTTGTATATTGTTTCGGCGGCGCGGCGCCCGAGGCGGCCGGCCCCCGCCCGGACGGTCCGCCGCCCGCTTAGATCCATGTAAATATTTAGTGTAGATTATCTTGTATATTCTTACAGTAGGGCTCCGATATCGCGAACTCGTGCGCGCGGCCGCTCGTTTGCGACGACGAAGATCCTTCCGTTCGATAGTCGCGACTCTGGAGAGGAGGATGTGCCAAGTTTCATTTATGGAAATGTTGACCTATTTTATGTATTTTTATACACTACGTATATAAGACGTTGTCGACCAGATCGAGCTTAAAATTGTAATCTTAATTACGGGGAGCTAATGCGCCAAACCTGCCCGCGGGCGGAGTGTGCAGATTGGAGTGGAGTGGAGCGGAGTGAAGTGAAATGAAGTGAAGTGAAGTTAGTGACGTAGCCGCGCTCGCAGGGCGGAGCCGCGGGGCTCCGGTCGTGTACATACTCAATGCCGCCGCCGTTAACTTATTGAGTCGGAGTCCGCCGCCGCAAGCGCCCCCTACTTACTTACTTAGATAATAAAATTGTTAATGTGTCCAATCACAGCGCGTGAAAATTATATTGCTAGCGTGTAAGTGTTTAGATGATTTTTAACAGAGTAATTACGAGGTACGCCAGGCGGCCGCCACTGCTCGCACACTATTGTGGGACCAAAATTTGTGTAGTCGCAGAAAATTCCGTATCGGTATAGCTTGTTGTCGTGGTTGATGTGCGATTTGAAATTTTATCACTAAGAGTGACCGCTTCCGGGTTGTTGACTAGCTAGGGAAATTGTTACGTAGTGGAATTTTTATGATGAGCTCAAATCTTGCGACTTAATTTTCTTTGTATAGTCTCACAGTGGGCCGGAGCACGCTCCGCTGCCCTTCATGACTTCCCATTTTTATTGTATTATTTTTGTTTTGTTTCATTCATTTCAAACATTTTTCATTTTAACATTCTCTCAACTAAACTCGAAGATTTTATTACCTTGTGAGAACTGTTGTGATCCATAACTCATTTGTAAAAATAAATTATTGTGATACAAAATAAACGTTTTTTTTTCTTTCCTTTCCCTGTGTATGATCCTGTTACGAGGCGGAAATCTACGAGCGTCTTAGTACTAAACTCGTGAACAAATCGGCCTACTATATTTAAAAGAGAAACGTAAAAGAAAACAATCCATATGTGATTAAAAATTTATTTTTTATATTTTTCTCCTGACAATATATTTTGTATAGACAAATTCACACGGTTTCTTATAAAATATTATTATAAATTCACAATGATAGAAGCTACCAATTTCGATATTTAGACAAACTCAAATAAAACATTTTTATTACATTATGAAATTAGTAACAAGGAAAGAGGATGCACGTAACAAAAGCGAAAACATGCAATTAGTTAACACACAGATGATGAAATATTGGAAAAAAATGTATTAAAACCTAAGTGTCCGGGATAATACCACGCGAGGATTACAAACGTAAGGCGACTATAACCGAACACATATGTCTATGATCTGACTTATCATTTTTCTAAACCTGGGTATGCGAATAAAAATGTTACAACACACCCCACATAACCCATACTCATTATGTCCGATTTGAATGAAATCCAATATGAGGATAGTTTGAGCTCTGAGCAGTAAAACGTTGACTAATAAAACTCATAAAAACATCATTTTATCTGTGGCCCATTTTATTTTTCGAAACCTACTCTTTTTTTCCAGGTACTATTTAAGTTGCTAGTTCTTCGCGATAAAAATTCTCAGGTCAGGTATTATTTGTTATGTATGTACTTACATACCCAAAGGCTTCTTAAAAATTGGTTCAAAAGATAAGAACGAATAAAACTTATTTTATTACAAAATCAATTTCCTAAATATTAGTTTTACCCCCGTGCTGGGGTCAAAAAGGACTAGTTTATAATAAAAACGATACCAAATTGTTTTCAACCAATAGACAGGAACTAGTTAAATTCAGAAATAATACAAATATTCCTTTTGCAGTCTGTACATATATGTGTAAAATTATTGAGGAAATTATAATTATTTATTCAATACTTGTATTAACATTTTAAAAATATACTTAAGAATGCACTACCATAATTAAAATTAAAAACTAAAAATTTGGCTGCCAATTAATCTTTTCTTTAAAAAAAATTCCCTCCACTGCACACAATTACAACTGCTGACATCTAGCGGGAAAACTACAATGTTAACTATCTACTTAAACAGATCACAAATTGAAAGAGCTCCTTTTGGCAGAACTACGAGCGGCGGTGAATCTCCAATAGTAATCTTCATATCGATAGACTATTAAAATTATTAGATAATCTCTACACACTAACTATCCTATGACAGTAAGACTGGAGTAATTCAACAACATTCCTACAGATCTTTATGATACCAATAATATCTCTTATTAGTATATATGAGGTGCTGCAAAGGTTTTTTATTTAAAAAATTAGCACTTAAATACATGAATGGTCATAATAGTCCAGCTTAAAGAAAATCAAACGTAACTTCACACCTGTAATCTCCGAAGAGGTAGGCAGAGGAATGCAGAACACTCCCACGTTTCAACGGTTACGTGTACGTCCCACTATGGAATAGTTGGTGAGCCTATTGCCATGAATCGGGCACATATCCAGACTCCGAACCACTACTAGAAAATCTAAATTGGAAAATTTTGTAG
>DWDT01005781.1:0-10169 GCA_018245595.1 Microceris scylla
GAAACGTGCAAATGTACTACACTCCTCAGTCTACATCTTCGGATAAAAATACGGGCGTGTTGTTATTATTTTTTAACATCTTATACTAGTAATATTAATTGACGCTGGCAACCTCGTTCATACCGTCTTGTTCGAGATGGATGCAGGGGTACATAGACAGTTGCACTTGTAACTACCGTGATTCTCTATACATAATAATACTCTACATCCTCGTTTAGTTAGTTTTATTTTAAAATAATAATTGCTTACTTTATTTTAGTTTAGTTTTGTAAATTATGTGTGATACGAAATTTTAGGTATTATCAAATCGATTTTAGTTAAAGTCCTTACAGCTCTTGTTTTCAAGTGTCTTCTTCGAACATATTTTGTGTTGCTGAGACATTTGACTGTCGTGCAAAGTATCCGATACGTAGATCGTGATGTAGGTCGGTACCACAACTAATGTTGTTAATTTATTTGATACACAAAAATGTCTAAAATTATTTTTAGGTCTGTATCGTGTATGTACAATATACTATATAACGGAGTCATCATCAACTCTTGTCGCTTCCCTCTTGAATACGAATCTCTTCTCAGGAGTAATCCAGAGGGTTAAAGCCCTGGTTACCATCCTGGCCAAGTGCGGATAAACAGACTGTTGGCAATCATGATTTCCATAGTATATTCAACGTACAGATTCCATTTTCGTTGCTATTTTATTATTGGTGTCCGTTCGAAACCCGAATTTCAACCGAAACCGAAGCCAACCTCTCTTCCAGTTTCGGCGGAAACCGCATCTTGGGTTGGAAACGAATTATTGTATTAAGCTATTAGAGATTTGCAATTGGCTGCCATTACTCAGTATATCGTATATAAACTTACATAATATATAAAGGTCAACATATCGAGTTGGATATACACATCTCTTTAGCTGGAATCCTAGCATTTAAAATGTATTAAAACAGTAATAATAGTGTAATGTAAAATATCCCGGTTCAAATATTGATTTGCAGTCGTGCTGACGCAACAATGTTTTTTTTAAAAGGAACTAATATTCCTTAGTACCTACCACGCTACAATAACCTTAACAATAATATTATTGATATTGATTACAAAACATTAAGTTAATTAAAGTAGTAGAAATTAATGTTATTGCAAGTAAATACACGAACCGATGATATGAATAAGCTA
Organism: Microceris scylla; assembly: GCA_018245595.1. Taxonomy (NCBI): domain Eukaryota; kingdom Metazoa; phylum Arthropoda; class Insecta; order Lepidoptera; family Hesperiidae; genus Microceris; species Microceris scylla. Next base: position 1,171 of record DWDT01005781.1, read on the forward strand.
ATGAAAAATACAGGCACGTTTATTTGAATGTATTCATGACAATATTTTATTACCAAGGCACCGGAACGATCTAAATTTTATATCTAGGCTTAAATCACAAGGCCGCCCACTACCATGTAGTATACATATATTTTTTACATAGTTAAAGAGAACGGCAACTGGGCAGGCCGTTTATATATTTTACATCTACATTTATTTTGATAAATGACTGTTGCCACACGAATTTAAAGTACGATTTATTTTTATTCACTGATAACTCTTTAGTTTCCGCTGTTCTCAATTCGATCCATGTTGTATTGTTGTGGTTATTTCGATTTGTGCTGTGGTTATAATCTAACGTACAGTATTGAAATTTTTTGAGCTTCAAACCAGTTTTTGTCCTTCACGATAAGGCGTCAGTGTAGTGTTTTGTTACCGCTGAAAGTGACTTGAAATGATTTGGGATAGTACAAAAATGATAGTGTTGATTTATCCCATAGATAAACTATTGCGAGTGAATTGCACTAGAAGAAATATTAGCTGCTGATATTTCAAAACTTTGAATTTATTACATATTTTGCTATTTACAGTTTTGGATTTTTGAATTTAGAATGTGCTTTTTATTTTGTTCCTTTTACATTAATTTAAACGCATTTAAGTTTTAAATTCTACTGAGTGTTTTTACAATAAATACTCTGCTTATTCAACTTTGGTCAGCAATATTTGGAATATGTTGTACTTCCTGCTATACCAATATTACTGGTTCAACTTGCCAAGATTGGACTATAATTGAGCTTCGTCTAAAACATGCAGCGCTTCACATATTCCGCTTAGGATTTTGTCAACGATCATATAATGGCTACGTGCAAATGAAGGTACCGTCGCAACTAATTAAATTAAATCGTCGCAAATAACCGCAAAGCAGAATTTCTAGTTGAAAACAAATCAAAACACATTAGGAAGCACTTATTTCTTATTGCGTCTGTCATCGATCTACGTAAGGTTATACTTCGTACTTTTGATTCAAATAGACGTCCGGCAAGCCTAGTACTGAGAGAGGCCTATGTCCAGTAGGGCACTGAGATAGGCTGTTGATGATGAAATATGTGGATGTGCAGGAGGCGATAGACTCGTTGTCGATGGAGGCGAGCGGCGGCGCGGGCGACGGGCGCGACGAGCGCGCGCGGGCGCCCGCGCCCTCGGCCGCGCCCTCCCGCGCCGGCGACAGCTCTCCGCCGCCGGGTAACTATCTCATTGTTTCTACAACTCATCCTTGATCGCCTCAAAATACACTTTACATACATACATATATCCACAAGTCATACCTTTCCTACAGAACTATGCTCACGCATCATTCCACTGGTTCGGTCTGCTACATATCCAAACATATTGTTTTGACGCAATGTCATTATTTGTAAATAGTTTTACAAGACGTTTGTGTTTTTTCCTCTTGTAGCTTTAAATAAGCACTAACTAGCCCAGGAAGCACCTTCCCCTGTTATTTCCTTTTACTATACTTCAGAACATAAAATTCCTAAAATGATCCTATTCGTACTATCATCAATTTTTATAAATTGGCTACTTTTAAGTCAGCTATTGAGTTATGAACGAAATGTAAAAAGATTTCATAATATTTATTTGTTGTTACACAAATGAACAAGTTCTTTAAATCCTTATGATTCTTAAAGTTGTTTTAGACAATTCAGTAAGCTGACTTATGTTGTTCATGAAAAGGTTCATTAACAGATCTTGTTGGCTATCATCATCTTCAAAAAATATATTCAACCTAAGAATACTATAACTTTTAATAAATAACGAAATGACTGCAAGTACAAACATTTTTGTGCTTATAATTTGTTGTTGTCGTTAACTGTAGTTCTATTTTGGCGAAGTATTGTTATTTTTTTAAATTATATGCAATTGGGATTATTAATGTGACATCACGTCATTGGTGTGCGCAGTGACGAATGGAGGTGTTCGCGAGGAGGAGGCCGGGGACGCGCTGCCCACCGACATGTCCGACACCAGCGACAGCGAGCCTGACAAGCATCACAAGTAAAAATACAATTGTGACTAATTATTACCAGTCTGCGTCATAAGTAACTGTACATTTGTGACACCCGCTCAAATTGCATCACAAGTAACTAACTCTTGTGACATGCTAGTAAAATGTTTTACAAGTAGGTACCTACTCATAACTATATTGTAACAAATGATCAGAGTTGTGCCCAACGTATGAAACTACCACGGTCTGCCTGGATATAATTATTATAAATACAGATTAATTATGATTCTCCCGATTTGACCCTTTTTTGGCCAGTTTTAAACACTAGTAAAAGGTCATAGAGATCTATGGAAGGTTCTCGAATACATCGGACTAACTAGTGCATTTCTTCCGAAATATACGCACTTTTCTAACACTTGTTATGAAATGTTACATATATTCCAATGTTGATTTTAGTAATTGCGACGCAGAAAAATGCACAAACAACCACGAGGGCAAGCTTTTGCTCCGTCAGGAGTTCCCCTTCAATATCGACCAGATGTTCACAATGATATTCACCAACTCCAAATTTAACCTGGAACTGCTGGCCGCCAGAGGCACTACGGACTACGTGCAGGTATTCCATCTTCCCCTAAGTCACATGTGAGTCTTCTGTGAAAGGACTTCATTCCCTTTGTAGACACGGAAGTCAGGTAATAAAAAAGAGAAGCCTTTGGGTAGCTGGACTTACGGAAAAATTTTAAGAAGCGTTTATCTATGGCCAGTTTTTGTCTTTAAAGGGTTTGGCTGAAAAGTTTTAAACCAAATTTTCGAAAATACCTCAAAGAAAATTTTAAAAAGAACGTGTCGTATTTAATATTAGAATATATTAGTATGCCCCCTGTGCTTCCTATTTCAACATTAAACGTCTAGGCGCCCTCCAGCGAGGTGGAGTTACATTATACTCAAAGTGGCTGACCGTGGTTGGACACGAGGGCCTATGTCCAGTAATGGAAGATGACGGACTGATGATGGTGATGAAATATCTTTATTCATACTACTACTTAAGACTACATTAAGTAATTCTTCTCATTCCGCAGGCTCCATGGCAACCGCAGAACGGTTTAAAGTGTCGACAGATCAACTACACGCTGGGTCTGACGTCGGGGCCCATTGGACCCAAGGAGGTCCATGTTACTGAAGTACAGGTTCGTTTCCAAGCATTTAAACTAAAAACTGACTCGTTAGTCGAGTGGTTGCAAGCACGACTGCCAATCGGGAGGTCCTGGGTTCAAAGATTTTTCTAATTTAAAATTTCTAGTAGTGACTCGAAGTCTGGATGTGTGCCCGGTGTATGGCAACAGGCTCACCACCTATTCCATTGTGGGACTTAAACGTAACTGCTAAAACGTGGGGGTGTACTACACTCCTCTGCCTACCCCTTCGGTGATTATAGGCGTGATGTTACTTTATGTTATGTTAGAAAATTGATATAACCAAGCAAACGTCTTACATTTCCATTAGCTTTCATGGCTTTGGTTAACATCTTACTGATACTCATCGCTCAAGTATTGATTTTATTCATAAAGTTGTCTTATCCAATCCTGAAAAGAATTAAAGCTTATTATTTTTTGGAAATAAAGAGACAAAAATCATCGTCTTTCATATTTGGATTCAACAGATGGGATACTCTTAACAGAATATTTTATTTTAGATATTCGTTTCACTATTTAAACTTGCCTATTCCAAGTGGACATGTGTTTTAATTATATAATGACATATACGTACACGTAATACATATACGTACACGTAATACATATACGTACACATATATGTACACGTAATATTACAGGTAATGAACAAATGTTCGAAGCCAGGTGCACTGTACTCGATAGATGCGACGAGCGAGAACGCCGGCATCCCGTACGCGGACTACTTCAGCGTAGAGGTGCACTACTGCCTGCAGCGGGTGGCCGACACCGCCACGCGGCTCGTCCTCTACGGACACGTCAAGTACAAGAAAAGCATGTGGCCCATGATCAAAGGTATGCCTACACACGTATCTAAGTACAAATATATGTCCCTATTCAGCACGTATGCTGTAATATCGTAATATTCATGACAGTAAGCCATTTTTTTATTATAAAAAGTACGGTTGGAATACAAATGAGGATTTGAATTTTTAAACGTAAAGTCAATACAAGACGGCAAAGTACTAGTACAGCGATCTAACGTGACGAGCAGTGCGCGTGTGCCCGCAGCGTTCCTGGAGAAGAACACGATGTCGGGGCTGGAGGAGTACGCGCGGCTGCTGGGCACGCGGCTGGCGCGCGAGGCGCGGCCCGCGCCCGCCGCGCCGCGCGCGCGCCGCCGCCGCCGCGACGGTACGCGCACTGCGCACGCGCTCTCTGCCGCGCTTCTGCTTCACGCACTCATCTAACGTTCGCTGCCTTCTCTTTTCATTCGCATTCACTGCCGTTTGAACTTAACTGTCGTTTATTCCATATACATTTTGATACAGACTAGTTTCTTAGTTCACTTAATGGTAGCTTTTAAAAATCATTCCCCCATCTCATCACATGTAACATGCATCACCCGACTAACGGTTGACATCGGTGTACAACGTATGATGGTATACGTTTTAGAATTTACGCCAATGAATGGTACAGTATCGGTGCTGAGCCCCGCGGACGTGGCGCCCGCGCCACTCGCCGACCCGCAGCAGCGGCAGGCCGGCGGCGGCTGGCTGGTGCCGCTGCTGCTCGTCGTCCTGCTGCTGCTTAATGCGCTGCTGTGCTGGCGACTGTACCGCGCCGACAGCCCCGCCTCCGTCGATCTGGACGACTTGCAGCATCGGTGAGCATATTTTCTTTCTATTGTATCTAAGCTTGAAACTGTTATATAGTAATAATCTATATTCTATACGCATAAATAAAATTGAAATATCTGTTTGTAATATCAAATAAATGTTTTTAGTGAGTGAATGCGAAAGTATAAGTCGACGACGTGAGTTTTTTATTAAACTCTATGGAGTTTAATGTAACATAGCTGGACTGGTTTTGACAGAAGAATTGTAACCTGTGAAAAATCAATTAATCGGTAATATAATAAGCGACTCAGATAAAATTGCAGGTATCGACCAGCAAAAATCCTAAAATTAGTTCGGTCGGCGAAAAAAACATATAAAAGCGATAAGTAGTCGCAAGCATGTATACATCGATACAATAAACCGGCAGCGTGTCGTCGCTGTCGTCGGCGGCGGCGGCGCAGTGGGCGCGGCAGCTGCAGCGGCACGCGCGGCGCCAGCGCGGCCAGCTGGCGGCGTGGCGCGCCGCGCTCGACGCCGCCGTCGCGCACCTCGCGCAGGTAACACGCCTACACACGCTACACACGCTACACACGCGTCCTACCTCTGCCGCGTGCCGCCGCGGTTACACTCGTCCGCCGACCGCGTTGCTATGCCTCCGCTCCGCACACGTCCGCTTCGATCATTTTCAATTCTTTAACCGCTCCTGTACGAAGTTATTGTAGTCAATCTAATCGTGATTATGTAACCGAATGAAAAAGTTTCTCTGACGTAAACGAGGTAGCTATTTTTTTATGTAATTGAAAAGCTTTTGTTCGTACAATTTCATTTGAACTAATTTTGTTCGTTCAAACTCAACGATTACCCGGCACGTTCACAGACGGAGCAGGCGTTGACCAAATTATTGGAAACTATCAAACCAGTGCTGGAGAAAACTGAGGGTAAAGAAGAAATGCCACACGAGGAGTTGTGAGCCTATGGAGTTCTACGGTGTAGTCGCACGGCACTTAGTACGGTCGCATAGCGAATAACCCAATAGCACGGCAGTCACTAGTCGAGCCATCCTATTTCGCGACAGCCCCGCCACATTCTTCGATCACGCGATTGTTCCGTCGCCTTATAACTGTACTAACGCTCAGTGGATATTGAAGATGACTTCTGTACGTCTGCGTTGCACAAGGTCAGGGCCCAAAACTCGTGATGGGAGTTATAGGTACCTCTATTTAGATAAATTACATAATTGTATATCATACAAATAATAATGAAATTTTTACTCAATAATAATTACCTTACAAGTTTTTGGATTCAATGTAATAACGTAAAACCTCACATGTATACATGTGACAGTTCCCAGTGACAATTTTAAGCGTTTCACTCGTCAGTGAAACACAGCTGTTAATCAATTAAAAGAAATATCATTAAACGTGCTTAGTCAAATTATAAGAAGTCGACAAGTTGACAAAAAAAAATAAAAGAATTATATTTATTATGAATTAATAAAAATACTGATATTCCATTAAAACTCATAACGTTAGCCAAAGTATTGTACGCTATGTTATAATTAGTTTTTTTTTAAAAGCTGGTCTTTTAATTCCGCGCATCGTTTTAAAAATATGTATTTTATATTTTAAAAGGTGATAAACACAAGATGTACTTCATCAAAGTTTTTAAATTTGTTTTAAAGTATGTATTTTTATCATAATATGTGTATAGTTAATGCAATATTCTAATGAGTAGGTTGGTTCAGTGATATGAAATATTCACACTTCTTTCTTCCATTAAGTGTAATATTAATTGTTGTTGGTTAACTATCGGGTTAATAAAATATAGCAGTCTTGCGGAATATACAATTAAGAATAGTGTGTTCGTGTCCTGAAATCTTACCGAAATTTTAACAAATTATAAAATTTTGCCCTTTAAACGAAACACTATTTTCATTGTAGGTTTTCCTGACCAGCTTCTAGGCATTGAAGGATCTAGGGATTATTTTGTTTTTCAAGTACAAACATGTTGCATTGATTTTAATACTATTGAATTGTGGGACTAGTAACCGCGAACATGAATTAACCTCGATATTAATAACCGATTAGTTAAACTAGATTAGCACCGTTAGTTGAACTAGCAACAAGTAAACATTCACACAAACCTTCAATAATAATTAATTGAGGCAGGCGCGTTACTTAGAAATCCATTGTTAGTTATTTGGCAATTTTCCGCCCTTTTCTATACGGAGTTCGATGTCCACCAGTCATCATAATCATTATCAGCCCCTCATCGTCCACTATAAACGCTATGCACACCATTACCTACACGGACTTCGCCCCAAAAAAGAAGCAGTTTCAGGAATATGGACTTGACAACTTCCAGTTGTAAAGATCTTTGCATTGGTGTATACCTGTACTTCATATAAGCAAAGCGTGTAATATTGCAAAATAACTTTAACTTAATTATTTTAAAGTATTCCACTTTCTGCACTACATTCATTTCCCTCAAATCTTGTTTTGTGTATCCGCAATGATAGACAATTTATTTTTCTTCTAAGGTGCTTGTTTAGCGAACTAACCTTAATTCCCTTCCGTTGTAATGTCTTTGTGTTTGCATTTTTCTTTTCTTGCATTTTCGTTAGCGATACAGAACGAATTTAACGGAACTTTGCAAGGGATTAGGAGAGGACTCATGAAGTAGTGGGGATCACATAGGAGCCGAAGTATTTAAAAATAATGTAGTTATATTGTGTTAATATGTAATGTATATGATACGTTTTGTAGATTTTTTTAGCTTTGTTTCTATTAAGTGTGATATTGTCTTTATTTTCTCTTGACGCAGTCGTAGGTACTTATGTTTTCGGCGTCATCAGCACTTGCTTCATCATTGAAATCTGTACCTACATATTAGTTTTACTATTATATATCAATGAAATCATCAATTGAATGTTTTTCCAACTTACATTGTACTTACAGTGACTATTTTCTCGGTAAGAATTGCACCTATTAGGTAAAACGGGCTCGGCTAAAGTACCATTATTGTGTGGTCCATTTTACCCATATGGTTCAGTATATTTTCTGTAACCGTAGTTGAAGAGATACCCTATTATACATTAGTATACTGTGCGTTAATGATTCTGAATGTTGATAGTGAGATGTATTCATAATATAACAGGTATTCATATAAGCTTTCTTTAACGAATTCGTTTTGAATTTCGTAGTCACGAATAATTCAAGTCTCAACGTTCGAATTTCTTCATGTCTCATCAGATGTAATATTTTATTATAAAAATATATTACAAAATGTATTTGTCTGCGTGGCTGCACCCACTGTCGCCGCCGGGCACATTTTCCATGATGATCATACGATGACGTGTTGACAATTAGTTTCTATTATTGAATTTCATCAGAAGTCCTAGTGTTATTGGGAAGGAGTTATATTTTAATTTAGAGACAAGAAAATTATTCTGTGATGCCAGTTCTTAATTTTACGCTGCAAATTATTTTATAATCTTATTTATCGAAATGCAGAGACAGTACTTTTGCACCCTATTGCCACGTATCAGTCACATCCGAGGCAAAAGCTTATACGCCCCAAAACTGCGGCGTACTGCAGCCAAGTTTGCTTATAGCTCTGGGCTAAGTTACTAGTATATTCTGTTGCTTTAAATCAACAACCAAAGTTACAAAAACACTTCCACGTAATTAAAAATAATTTTCATTTGGCAGGGTGATTTTTAGATTTTTGTTTTCCTTACAATTTGTAAATATTTTCTATCGTACGATTTAGTTCTAAGTTTTTATGACACCATTCGTAAGTAGTTTACTTTGTGTGTAGTTGAATAAACCTGTAGGGACCCCCTCACGATCGTGGTTTTAGAATTAGATTAATTTTGTGTTAAGACAAATTATTAGGAGAGTATTAAATGTTTATAATAAATTATCAAGAGAGGATATATTTTTAAGGTGATAAGGAAATTTGTTACAAATTTTAAGTTGTATTTTATTTTATCGAAGTTTTTGGTGCTTTTAGTTAAATATTTTTTTTTTTGTTTCGTTGCACTTAGATTAAGATTGTTATTGGCATGCGATTTTTAATGTTTTAAATAATCTGTAGAACAATTTCTTGTCTATGAAGTATTCTAGTGTCTGTTCATATTGTTATATTTTTCGTAGATTCAGTAGTAGTGCTCAGACTGTATTTTGGGGTTGAAGATAATAATACTGTACTGTAACGGGTTAATTG
>DWDT01005782.1:0-10169 GCA_018245595.1 Microceris scylla
TAATTATTTATTTGATTCATATAGTGAAATCTATATTAAATTGCAAAGCTAACGAACGCATTTGTTTAGATAAGGATTAATATTGAACAGAAGGAACAGCCTCAAAAATATCGTAGTATTTTTAATTGAAATTTTGAACATAAATGTAGTTATTGAGAGTTAACCATAAGAGATAGATACATTCTATCGTGGAGTTTTTGTAGTATTTTCATAGATCTACTATTTTCTAGTATATAAAGTACTTTGATGTATCTCTGCTGGTTTACGCGGCGCACGCGAGTCAAGCTCCCAGCAGGCGAGATTTCTTACAATGTACATAAAACCGTAATGTACTATTAATCACAACATTCCTCAAGAATTGCACAATACAAAAACCGTACAAAAATCCGTTACGTAAATTTAGAGAAAATCGATCACATACAGACAGACAGCTTTTGGGGACTTTGTTTTATATAATGTACCTTTAGATATAAAGGGTGGGCAGAGAGTAAGCGTTATCATAGATACTAAACGTATCTGATATGTTATTGTGCAAGGGTTACACGTGATCAGGGCACTGTTTGCAGACTTAAAATTGGTTCCCCTCAGAGGATAATCGGATTACTCTCCGTCTTTTGGTGCGTGAATTATAAATTTTCATTCTAGCGCCTTAATGTGAAACAGAAATAATATTAAGCGCAATAATTTGCGCTACATGCAATAAGTTCAGGACAAATTACATTGCGTGATTATCAAAAAAAAATCTTGTAATAAAATTCCGTGGATGCCATAAAGACCGAAACGCCTGGTGTTCGGTACATATTTTATTAAAAAACTTCCAAGCATCGTGTCACCACAGTCAGCGTTACAAGTTTGCTCGACGATGTCAATCTTCTTATATTAAATATTTTCCTCACTGAATCTTTTAGTGCGCGTCGAGAAATATCTGGACCGGCGAAATTTGATGGAAGCGATGAGATTACAGAATTTGTCGGAAAACAACACGGTAACACGCACCAAATATTCTGTTACATCGACGTAATTTTATCTAGCCGTCTAGATATCAGACTGGAATTCTTAGTATTTCAATGAACGATATTGATCTCTGCAACTGGATAGGACGTGAAAATCCTCCTTAGCATTGCTCTAATGTTACCAACATCATCATCAGCCTTCCAAGTCCACTGCTGAACATATGCCTCCCCTGAACAGTTTTTGCCCAAAATCCCCACGCTGGTTTGGAGATCGATGTTTCTATTGCCCCAATAGAGATAGATATAAATATCGATGAAAAATCTTTAAACTATTACAAAACTCATGCAGTTAGGCTTACCGACTGTTGTTCATAGTGAATAATAACCAGACCTACCTGCCAAACATTTCCTCGGAGACAGGAGACGATCGGCGACGATTACAAAATGTCACCCTATGTTGTTCCTTTAAAGTTTAGTTATCGTTTTTAATCTGCCACCGCGCCTGAGCTATATATGTTTTGCTGTAGGTGTAGTACATACATGTAACATAATCGTAACTGATTTTTAATGGAATTTTTGAATGGAAATATCGAGAAACGAATATTTCAGTTCAGTGGCTGGCAGTGGTTGGATGCGAAGAGCTGAAGATCGAGCTCAGTGGCGTGCCATAGGAGAGGTCTATGTCCAGCAGTGGACGTAAGTAGGCTGATCATGATGATGATGCAAGTAAGTATGTATATTTGACCAAATTGCTCAAGTTCCGAATGATGGGGTGTTAGAAGTCTCCGAAAGTGGCGTGCATGTACAACTAGAGTGATGAAAGTGGAAAAAACACGGCAGGCTTACTTTAAGGATAGAGATTTTTGACACTCGCTCCTTTCTGCCTACCCTATAAGGGACCTTGCGTGAAAACAAATATGTAGGTATGTAGTATACAAGTATATATGTATGATAAAAATCCTCGGGTTGCATGAATGAAAATAATTGTGTACATAAGAATACTATCCACAATAAAAAAGTTTAAGTAAAGTCGTTTGGTACCTATCAGTAACAACGGAAAGAAACACTTCCGTTTGCATGAACTTGTGTCTGACAATATGATAACAATGTGTAAATAGAATTCGTAAGTAAACATACCTCTTTTTACATTTTTACGTGTTGAGCAGATTTATGTAGCTATTACAAAAATAATTCTTGTCCTTATCCTCCATTGTGCTCTATTATAAAAATATAGGATAAACATACATATGCAATTAACAATTATAGACTTGCATTCTTCTATACAGAGTATAGGCAGACTAACCACATGAATTTACTAAGAGTACCATTCTCCATTGTTATATTAAATAAAAAAATGAAAACACAATATTACAAAACCCATTTGATTATTGTCATTTCCGTCTTGCCGCAGACAGTTTTCTTAAGAACAATGCTTCAAGGAGTTATAAAACAAAAAAAAATATTATTCGTTTTTTTCCGAGCTAGCATTTGTTATAATACCCTCAAAATGTGGATTTTTTAACTTATTTCATTTTTTAACTTCCTGTACCGGATGTTTATAATTATTTCTTATGTATAACTAGCTGTACCCGGCGCGCGTTGCTACGCCAACATACAATACATATATATACCAATTTTCATAATAATCGGTACAGTAGTTTTTGAATTCATCGATGACATACAGACAAACATACATTTTTATATATTAAGATATGGTTCTCATGTAAATGACTGACGTTGTAATGAGAAATAAAGATCTTTAAACCAAAAAGAAATGACGACAAAACATGAGCAACAAAAAAGTTGTATTTCTGATTCTTAAGGATCCTTAAGGTGAATTAATGCGACATAAATCATATTGAAATAACAACAGCAGTGACGTAAAGAATCATAGAAACAAGCAAAACAAATTCAACAATGTCTAAACAGCTCTCGAAACGGCAATAAAGCAAATAGAAAACAACTAAGAGACACTTCAAGTATTCCCCATTGTGTCGCGGTGCCACCCATTGTTGATAGTAAAATGTAAAAATCACTTAGCACAATACGTTTCTTTGAAGGCGTAAAACAATTTAGAATTGAAAGCCCCCTGTATACACCCCATTCATTCATAGAACGTTCGGTAAAATTTTATTGAGTGCCCCTTTCATTAAATCCTACGCTAATGAGAACGTGTTAATAGGAACTTCCTTGCTTCGCCTTATAGTTTATATTATCAGATGCCTTTAATTCAGCCCCATTTTATCTTTCACTGAGTCTAATGGATTCTTTTATAGCAGTGTTATGTTAAATTTTTATGTCAGCCTTCAGTTTTTTTAGGCCGCCGATACTGCCCACATTGTTTATTGCTCCATTTCATTATCATTAACTGTCTATCCGTTGTTTGAATCATTTATCACACGACTTCTTTGATTCAATCTATTTATAAAGGCATTCAGCTTCGTTTGATGTCTCCAAATTCTTTCGAGAAGATTTTTATATCCGTGATTGCTATCGAAAACCACGACAGTAATAAACTCGTTATCGGTTTCAAATTAATTACATTAATTAAATCTCGAATTATTAACGCCATCCACTTGTAATGGGTTTGGATCCTCGCGAGGGCTATTAAAGAAATTATTTCCAGTTCAACTGAGAAGATTAGCGACCATGTTCAATTCTCGGTTTACTTTTAATGTCTTAATAAAATCGAATTCAAGTTACTGGATAAAATGGAAATGAAATGCTGCGGTTTCTGATTGACTACGGTAATATAACTACACATTCTCTTGTATTTCATTGCTTGCCGTTAATTACATTTTTAAAGTATTTATATCATATTAATGATACGATTCCCGCAATATAGTCATCTAGATAAATTACGTAATAAGTATCTAAGTCATACTCTGCGATCCCCAACACGAATGCCCAGCGTGAAGATTATGGGGAAAAACCCTTATGGAAGGCTTATCTCAAATACCTAGTGGACTTAGACATTCTGATGAGTTACTTAAAATCGGCACATACCAACATGATGCTAAAAGATTGCAGTGTCGTCATAAAACTTTACAAGATCTCAATGTAAACTTTGTTACTAAATCAATTGCCTACCGCCCCCACAATCTTTACATTTATGAAGTAATGTCTCCGACCTTAAATCTATATCTCGCAGCTGCACTTTGCAGGATGCATATACGCATCAATAAGCTCCTAAAACTAAATGATACCGTAAGAACACCGTCAATATTAGAAGTATTTCCAAACAAGCTGTATCAAAGATTTATCGAGGCAGAATTTACAGCACGTTTACGACAGGTACAGCCGATGCATTCGCACGTGCAGCCTAGAATCGAATAAATCGTGCCGTTCTCACAAAACATGAGCGGGCTACAGCGTGTATCGGCCGACCTGGAAATCAAAAAACAGCATCGACAGGCCTTTGCCCCAAAGGGAATAGTAATGTTGCTCTCGAGTTCAGTTTCCGTGCAAGCGAATTAGATTAGAGCGTACCAGGCAACGCTTGTTGTCCGATAACCGTTATCCGGGATTAGCGCATCGTTCAATTTGGTTTCACCCGTATGCAGTTCTACGTATAAAAAGTTTACAGTGTCTAGTTCGGGAATGTGATGGTCTTTATGACGGTATCACTACACCTAATGTGCTCAGGATTTATTCCTTCTGTACATTACTTTTAGATGTTTGTAGGATTGTCTCCAGTTACCATAGCATCTTTATCGCATTTCTATGGTTATCTTTCTTATTTCTTGCAAACGAAAGTAGTACGTTACATTATGTCATTGAATATTATACCCAAGCAGTGATAGTCTAATGGTTAAGAATTCGGCCCCTCACTTCGGGGGTGCTGGGTTCAAATCCATGGCGCGTATCTCTTTATAAAAGTGCGTTTTAAATTTAAATATCACTTGCTAAAGGTGAAGGAAATTATGGAGAGGAAATCTGCAGGGCTCAAAATATATAAAAAAAAAAGCTCTAAGATGTGTGAAGCCTGTCAACCCGCACTTGGCCAGCGTAGCTGACTATGACCTTAACCCTCTCAACATGAGAGGAGACCCATATTCCAAAAGTGGAATTATAATGGGTCGGTTATTATTATTATTATCATTATATTACACCCTCCAAGATGTCACATATCTCGTCAGGTATATGTATTACGTTTATCAGGATGTATAAGTATGGAAGAAAAGAAATTGGTATTTAAAAAGTTGACATTGAACAATGTTAATTACGAGTATGTCTATATAACGAAACGATGGCTAATTAGCGGATAGATTTTAATAATAAGAAACTATTTTATTATAATATCATGAGTCTTACAAACTTCTAATTATAAATAAATATTTAAATTAAATTTCAGAGTGACGCACGCAACCCAAATACTATGGTAACCAGCAAGGATATTAGACTGAGCAAGTGAGGTAGCCCTGCGAACACTGTCTCAGTAACCGTTAACTCTGCGTCCTAGAGTCGCATTGATCTTTTACACTTTGGATCGAACAAAGGTCCGGAAACCGCCATATTATATTTTGTTTACAATGGAGAACCTTGAAAAACGACATGTTGTTTTCTTTATGATGTTCTAATATATATTAACAATATCTTTTTTAAAATGATACAGTAGTTTAATAAAAATATTTAAAGTCAAATTTCATATAAAGACATGATAATCTCCTCACGTGCCTACTGTATTTATAAACTGTTCATCATTATCTCCTATTTGTTCGTGCAGGGAAGAGATCGTCAAAGAAAAGTTGAAACAAGACATCCCTTCTTGAAACACTGATTGTTTCTTTTATTTGTCCAGTAATTTATTTACTTCAAAGCTTGTCAACTAACAATTAATTACTCACCGTGGTATTGGTACCGCAATAGTTCCCAATTACACTGTTATGGCCAGCTGCTTAGTAATTGATTTATAAATTCAATTGTGGTTTTGGTTATAAATCTATTAACAAAGCATAACTTGATCGATTCGATAACGAACTTTGAACACACTTTATGTAACATATTATATTTAAGTTTAAGGAACAGCATTTAAAAGATCCAAAACTATCAAGACGCTAATGCATTATATTATTTTAAAGCCACGGTTGATATAAAATGGAATATTCTATATAGTCTGCGTTCTTTCCCACGGATTCATCCCCTCCATACCAAAGTTACAATAAATCGGTTTAACAGTTTGGCGGGAAATCGTAACAGGGATAATTTTAATTTTATAATACCTATTATATCTCAATTTGGATTTGATCATGAACTGAAACACGTAATAATGTTTTTGATATCTTCAGACCATTTTTGGAAAGAAACATCACAAACGATTAGTACAATAACTATTTGGACTTGTCATATAGCCTTGGAAAAATGTACCATTCAACTTCATTTCACTAACCGTAAGCCGTAATTGGAAAGGGCATAGTTTTAGGAGGCTGATAGGAATGCGTCAGACGATATCCTCTCGACCGCATGCTCTTGTCTGCAGATGCAGTCAAGTGCGGTCAAGTCTTAGCCTGATATATTTCCGCTGGCAAACAAAACGGACGTACGCTAGTATGTTATTTAATACATACATACAAGGAATGCATACAAGGAATTAAAAGTCACATCATCATCAGCCTATCTGGATGTTGTATGCAACAAGCCGAGGAGAGGGCGCGATGGCGCTCATTGGGGGAGGCCTATGTCCAGCAGTGAACTGAGATAGAAAGTCACATACTTTGTAAAATTAGCGTCTTACTAGATTGTTCTAAGAACGGCTTGAGTAAAAAGTATTAGACAAATGAATGACAAAGTATTATTAACTTTTCCGTATACATAGCAATCCCTATACATTATAAAATGTATTGGAGAAGAAATAGGGGGTTAGTATTTTCATATTTTTCGAACTACATCATCCTTCGGAATGAGAGCTGCGTTGTATACCTGTGTGTGTACGAGTAGGTATATTAGAAAGAACAGATAAAAGACTAACATAGACCACACGAGCTATGTTTAGAATACTTACATACCTACATGTAATAATAGGGGTAGTTTAATGACTGATAAAAACCAAAGAGACATTAATTTAAGCAAACCATCACAGTCAAATAAGACTGAATTTTTTTATGTCACTTCATGTAAATGTTCTCCGGTTTAGTTCCCAAAAATATGATCGACTAGCGTTAATGTAGGGAGGAGTTGGGGGCAGTATTGTTATTTTCGGTTTTTTGTGTAAAAATCCCATTATATCATATTCGATTGAGGATAGTAAAGGCTAAGACTGATCTGCCCGTAGCGCTTCGTCGGGCGATAGCGTGAACTGACGTAATCGCTGCCTCGCCTGAGCGGTGACGCTGATGCGTTCTGAATCTAGATCGATCGCTAAGGGAATGTGGATAGCGACCTGAAATGTGGGCTAAGTTATCATATCCAGGTTAATATTAAGGTGAATATTAAATCAAAAGGTAACATGACGCCTGTATTTCCCTACAGAGGTCGACAGAAATATCGTGCACTTTAAGGTTTATGATGACATCCCTAGATCAAACGGAGGTGACCCTTATGCCATTTGGACTACTTGGAAATTAAAGTTGGAAAAACCTGATAGTAGTCGATTATTTCATACTCACTCGTATGTTCTGGCTTATATGTAGTTTAGAATACAAGAATAGTTTAAACGATCATATTCTGAACTACCTCATTCAGTTCATTGATATATAGTATGCATTATACAAAAGGAAATCACTACATTCATACGACTACGTAGTATTGTATAGTGTACAATATACTCTTATACTGATACAGTACACGAGATCAATTCGTTCATAAATATCTATTCTCGTATATACGAGTACCAATATGTACTAGAGTACCGCTATCCCAGAGTACACACCCGAGAGACGCGATGTAATGTGACGGATAAAACAATAAGATTCCACTAACCTTACTCAGAGTACACCGAAATATACCTTGTTAGTATTCGTAGAATAGTACTTGCCCTTGTTCAGGCGGCTGTCACTTGGGAACTTGGTTGCACTCTGTTATGATAAAGAAAGTTCTCGAAGAAATAATTTAATCAGTACACTCACTTACAGTACAAAAAAATGGATTATATAGGAACGGACAAAGCAAATTACTTTTATATAACTTAAAACGTGGAGATGACTTTCCAGCTTTATAAAATAAACTCTTCAATATCCATACGTTGCGGTCCCGTTACGATGGACCACCGATTGTCTCTTAGACAATTTCTGTTAAAGAAAACATCACTTTGATAAAACTACATCAAACTAAAGTGACTTTCCATAAATACATTTGATATTGTTTTATAGAAGACTAAGTTATATAAAATGTCGTCTAAATTGTTCCAGATAAATGCAGATGAAATATATTCTATCAACAAGGCGATGCGTGTAAAATTTATTTCACATACATGTCATTTGATTGTGCCATAAATAAAAAGAGATCAAAAACTTTTCACAACCACAACAGAAAAATTGATCAGTAGGTTGTAATCAAGAGCACCGATTACCACACATACGAGTATATTATTTTAATTACTCATCTCTTGTCATAAGCTTCGATTCGACTGTTAGTTAATCAGCCGTTATGAGCCGGCCCCGTGTCCAAGCAATGAAGAAAAAACACAATCAAAATAATTCCCATAAACAAATCTAGTGATAAAATAATGTTTGCTTTGTATTTTATTTTTGACGCACCTATCGTGTTTCAATTAAAAATATAAGATTGTACTGATAACCATTTTTATTAACGACCAATATATCAATACCCTGAGATTCCACAAAACTAACATATAACTTTTGTAGTTCAGTGACCTAAGGCTACTACGACACGAGATAATGAATACTCGTAATCCACAAATTGGTAGTCTGAATAGGATTTGTTAATAGCAGTATTTTAGTAAGGCGTCGAACTGAATAGGTTGGAGTCTAAGGCACATAATTAACTCCGATCATCTTAATTCCACTGTAGCTACACAAATAGTGTTAATGGGTAATAGACACCAGAGTAGTGAATTAAAGTACTTAAATTAGCTACAAACCGATAGTCAGAAACTGCATTAGGCAGTAAACATACCATCTTCTCCGTGTTTAATGGGTGACATGTTCGTCATTCTTTTGGACCATGAACTTGAATTCTGTACTTAAGTTTATGGGTGCGATTTCTACTCAGGGCAAATACTTATGTAATAAATGCATGTATTTGATCTATGGGGATGTAAAAGTATATATGTAAATACTGAATAATATGGTCTATAGCTAAGAAGTTAAATCTGAAAATTTCCTACGGAGTTCAGCGTGATGGCACGTGTGTAAGCCGCCCAAGGGTCACGTGTGATTGGATGTTCAAGTAGTTATTGGCTACTCAAACGAGTTGCTTAAGGTTTTATATGTTTGCATAGAATTCAGAAACGAAGTTCATTAACAGAATTGTTTTTCATCTATTGCCATACACACCAGAATATGGGTTTTTATGGCCATAAAAACCATAAAATCAACGAAAGACACTTGATTAATGTTTGATATTAATTCGTAGTTAATTGCGACAGTCGTTTTCTTGTAGAACCATGTAGGATAAGAAATGACGAGTGTCTGGTTTTTGGAACTAATAGTTTTGTTCTTGATATTAAACGTTGTAGACGTTTCTGCCATTTTCCGAATACTCAAATAGAGTGTGGGATTAAAATCCAAAATTCATAGTGTTCAGTTTAGTTAACCGGTTTTAATTAAGTTGAAAAACTTTAATACATATGTATATACATATGGTCTCGCCAGGTCCCTCACAGGGTGAGCAAGGACCAAGGTGTACCATATACCTCTATCGTTGCAGACCCGAGGTGTTTCTTCCGTATTCATCACTCTATACAAAATCATTATAAATTAGAATATTTAAGCAAGCAGTCATAATTAAATTTTCAAATAAAAATCTATGAAAGCAACATTTAATAAAAAACGGTTCAGGGCCTTTACATAAAAAATGCATGTGACGATGTATTTTGTCAAAGTTCAAACAATAACTACTCGTATATGCTTGAACTTCCGGCCTCAACTCCTCGCGCAGCCTTTAATATTGTGTCGCTCAACAAAACGGTTATGGCCAGAAGCGTCAGAATTGTTCCTTAAATAAAGGCGCCGGCGCACATACCTACACGTTCAAATTGGCTAGATGTGTCCTAATCGGGCCCAGGGCAGCGATGTGAATAAATAAATATTATATATA
>DWDT01005783.1:0-10169 GCA_018245595.1 Microceris scylla
CCAGTTACGTTAAGTCCCATGGAATAGGTGGTGAGCCTATTGCCATACACCGGGCACATATCCAGACTCCGAACTACAACTAGAGAATCTAAATTAGAAAATTTTTGTAGTGTTCGACCCGGGAATGGAACCCGGGACCTCGCGATCGGCAGTCGCACATGCAACCAACACGACCAACAAGGCAGACATTATTGATATTAAGGTATACAAATACATATAAGTATATACAAGTGTGATAGCATTTATGTCTTTCTAACGATTAATACATGACATTAATATTAAATTCGCTCCTCAATACCTTATGTTCCACGTTAGTACCTACTCTCGAACGGAAACCGTTAGTGTGTCAAGGGCCTAACCTGAGTGGAAATCTCAACGTGTTTGAATTTTGTCTGTGTTTATGGATTCTCGTATATACATGCGCACATAATAAATCTGTGTGTGTGTGTGTGTGTGTGTGTGTGTGAGGGCGATATTAAAATTGATATTTACCGCTCTTATGTATACAATTACAGTCACTTGTAGGTGTTTATGTTAGCTTATGAGTCGGTAAACATTACATATTAATTGCAGTAGGTCGAATACATGAAAATGTAATGAATACACATATTCGATTGCATTTAGTTCAACTATGTATTTAGAGTGAAGAGCCTGTTTGAGTTTGTTAAGTAATTTGATGATTCTCTTCACAATTAAGATTAGTTATTTTTTGGAACTTGGACTTAGATTGTTTTTATATTTCTGTTCAATTTCCCAAACGGATTGCAAAAATACATAACACGAATATTGTGTTTTTTCATTTGTTATAATGACAATACAATTTTAAATCAGTTGAGATGCTATTTACTTTCAAATAAACGATTCATCGGATATTGCTGCATTCGCAGGAGTTCATAAAGAAGAACTCCAGAACGACTCAAAAGTAATAAGTCTATGCCTGTAAAACACAAGTAACTTAACCCGGTACATAACTACGAAAATATTCTTGAGTTATTTAACAGAGAAGCAAGAAGAGGCTGTCTAGGATAGCTATGTTTTGATACATTATTTTACGCTGATGTTAAATGTATATTACTCATTACACTGTAACACAATTATTTCTGCTTTCATATTATATTTTTTGACGCTTACGTTAAATCTGTATTACTTATTACACTGCAACTCAGTAAGTTATGCTTTAATAAATTCTTTGACGCTTACCTTAAATCTATGTTACTTATTACACTGTACCCCATTATGTTATGCTTTGATATATTCTTTGACGCTTACGTTAAATCTATATTTTTTATTACACTGTAACTCATTAAGTTATGTATTCATATATTATTTGACGCTAATGTTAAATCTATATGACTTATTATACTGTAACTCAAATAGTTATGCTTTGATATATTCTTTGACGCTTACGTTAAATCTATATTACTTATTACACTGTAACTCATTCCGAGTATTGTAGGTGTTTATCTATGTACTAGAATTAATTTCAGTAACAATTCCGACTGAGGTTGTGCTATTTTATGTATAGTATATAATTATTATTGTATTATTTTTCTTGGTATAGCTTTGTAGTGACGAAATGAGGCTTCATAATCGTTAGCCTGACGTTAAGGCCGTGTTTATTTATTTGTTTTGTAACGTATGTAATTCAATAGCCTAAGATCAATGGAAATTTATGGGCTCAAATGTATTACATATATAAGGTATATAATAACGTTTAGTCTGTTTTAAAATATAATGAACATAACTTCGCCGTTATTGTTGCTATCAATCTGTTCCAAAATGAATTCTAGACATTTTTAAGTTTTATAAGAAGTCTTGAAATAACATTTAATATAAAAAGCCGTCATATTTGTCATCACTTGACCGTTTACTTAATCTTATCATATCGATATAGAAAACTTACTGCTGTTTAACGGCAAATTTTTAATTTATTAATATTTGTATTTATACACGTATCCGTGGTCTGTTGGATCACGTATTAATACTTTGCTGATCCATCTGTGTATTTAAAGATGAGAAAGAAATCAACCTCTAGTAGCGTCAGGAGATAAAATTATCGATTAAATTTTATAATACTAACTTAATATTGTCCTATGTTTAGGACTTCTTTTATGTTTGAAATTCTTCAATTTAGCCGTTAAGATGAAAAGGAATATAATATTTATTTAAAAAAATAGGAAAATCGAGTTTAAAGGTCCGGTAATTTGTTTTCTTTAATATAATCGTGAACTTTGGGACACAAACGTATTTAATGACTAAACACATTCTGTTCAAGTAACTCTGAGTGACAGGAAAAAAGTCATATATTTTTAATAATAATAATTTTGGAACATTACCACACACAGCCATCTGATCCCAAAGTAAGTTTCAAGAAAGCTTGTATTATAGTAACCAGACGTCTGATAAACTACACACACGCATACGCACACGCACGCGCACACGCACACGCACACGCACACGCACGCACGCACGCTCACACACACACACATGCATACATACATATGTACAAACATAAGATAAATACTTGTGCTTTACATATACACATACATATACATATAACGTAACAGCACGCTTTTAACACCCGTAAGGGTAGGCAGAGGAGTGTAGTACACTCTCACGTTCCACAAGTCACGTTTACGTCCCACAATTAAATAGGCGGTGAACCTATACAAATGTGTATTCTCGTACATATAATACTTAGAGTGATACTTTTTTGCGGACGCTACGTAAGTCAAAACACCCACTGAGAACGATGAGTGGCAGCACGTATGTTTGCACAATCCTCGGCTACCGCATTCCGCTGCGAACAAATATTGTGAGGAGAGTTCTCTCTTCCGACCGTTTTGCTGTCCACATAACAGTGTTCTCACGTGTCCCAATGTGATACTTTGCAAGGTGTTATGTTATTTTATTGTTTTTATTGCCGCTATACAGTTACGCCGGGTACTTCACAGGGTGGGCTGGCAGCGCATAAAGACTGTTTTTGCTATATTTATGTGCTTATTCATTATGGGAAAATTGTTTGCAATGATAAAAAAAAAAATTTAATTGCTTCTAGAATTTTCCTTTTCTTAGTATCAGGATTTTATGAATTGCAAAGTGTATTTTTCCCGCCCATATTTTGCAGGTTTGTTTTTTTCAAGATATATTGTTAATATGATAAACCACGCAGACGAATTTTAATGCTTTATAATAAATAACATGTACACGAGGTTGTATAGCGTGATGTCAATGTAATGTCAGAGATATTAAAAGCTGTGAAAAGCTGTACATAAGCTAGTCAATATCCCAGAAGGAGATAATTGATAGAGAACAGTGGAATGATAAAATGGTTGGAGCCGTGTAAATAGATGTAGAGCTCATTATGAAGAGCCGTTCGAGATAGCCGCGAAGATACATCTACAATATAACAGATTATGTATTCACGATTCTTATCGGTTTTAAACTACAGATTTAACAAGCTACATGTATGTTAAATATATGCAGTGAACTGGTTATTGGAGTAGAGTTATGTTTTTTAGTAGAGTCTGAAGTTAGAGTCAGATTCCGTAAGTTATTTCGTAACACGTAACATCACGCCTGCAATCCCCTAAGGGGTAGGCAAATGAGTGTAGAACACTCGCACGTTTCACCAGTTACCATGCGATGAGCCTATTGCCGTAGATCGGCCACAAATCCACAGTCCCTGTCATTTCTAGAATTTTTTTCTAGAAAAGCTTCTAGTGTCCGACCTGGGATTTGAACCCAGAACATCATGATCATCAATGGATCGAGTTATTTCACTAACAATAAATAATTTAATAGTATAAATTTCTAATCAAACAAGTGGGTTTGTCATTTGACCGGCCCCTTGTTCCAGTAGTTAATGACATCGACTGCTGTGTTTTGGTTCCCACTCAGGACAGATATTTGTAAGTAAGCGCCAAGCGTTTGTAGCGCAAGTGTCTATTCCAAATGTGTGTAAAATAGACCATATTAATGTATATTTATGAATATGTTTATCAGCTATCTCATTACCATAGTACAGATTTTATCTACATTTCGATTAAGTGGCCTTGTGTAGAGGTGTTAATCATGATCATCACCAGCCTATCTCAGTCCACTGCTGGACATAGGCCTCCCCTAAAAGGGGGTTGGAGATCGCAGGGCACAGCTTTTCGCACTGCCGACGCTGCTGCCCGTCGGCGGCCAAGGGATTTAGGTGTTAATATTAGGTATTAATTGTCATAACATCAAGCATTAATGTACAAAAACCTACTCATAAACAATTCACACAATATCAATGAAACCCGACTCATTAATTCAAAACGCAACCCAATCGATTGTCTACGGCCGACCTACCCCAAAATCGATACCCCAAATATCTAATTACTGAGAGGCGTTAACGCCCTCATTGATTGTTATGGACGACCTTGGAATAAAAAAAAATTAAGTCAAAGCCCGACCCAATTTTAGCGAGTTTCCCCCCAGTTATCAGGACGTTCATTGCCAAGTTTACATTAAAGAAACCAACCGTTTCGGCCATTAAGACGACGAATAAAACCGGCGGCGCGTTGCCGAGAAAAAGCTCTTTAATGACAAGAGAAGGAAGCCGGGGCGTTTAAGAAATTTCGCGCGACCGCTCCGTCTTGGTACTGGCCCGTTTGTTTCCCGTTTGTGAACGTTAGTCGTAATCAGGAGTTTAAATTTCACTTTACTTACATTTATAGGATCTATTTAATATATTTCTGTATGTCTACATGTCTATATTGCGTACGTATTTTATGTTTATATGTCTTAAAAGATGATTATTGAGTTTTTAATGCTACAGCGGCTCTATTTACATAATTGCTCTCGAAAGGCATAACTTATTCAATAAAAAGATAAATGCATACAGTCCTTTACTCTTTTATATAATATGTATTCTAGAAACATTCTAGAACCTGCTAAAGTAAATAAATAAAGGGATTCGTATTATAATTAGCGACACGTTTGAATTTGAAAATAGAATTAAAAGTTGTATAACATTTAATTATTTTATTCTAAATACGCGGTCGCTCTACAATTAATATAAAAGAATTAAAAAGGAGTTCGAATCAACGGTCGCGTGCCCTAGAGGCCAATGTCCTTTAGACAAGATCGCCCCCTCTCGCGCCGTCTCCCTCTAATTAAGCATTTAATCCGCATTTGTCTCTTTCCACTGAGGGATGCTAATATCATGTTACTTAATACCCCGCTGGGTTGAGCGTATAATAATTTTCGTGACGCTTTAGTTCATCCCTAATTTGAGATTTTCGATGGGATACAGATTAAAATGAAGATTTAACGTTTAATATGGATTTCTCTGGAAACTTTCATAACGGACTGCTAATATATTTTTAATGCGTACCATTGTATGATATACGACAAACGGTTATTCGACATCGTGTTAGCAATAAAAGCAAAGTACCACGAAAAAATATCGCTAAGTAGCGCCCCTTAATATCTTCCACGCTGGCGCACCCGACGCGCCGTATCGGAGAATTTCCATCTGAATATTTTCCTTTCTCATTGTCGTTATCTGAAAAATATGTTTTTCGTACAGTCCGTGCCCGTGGGAGAGCGGTGCTGTATAGACATAAAAGCCTTCGCTCTACTGTATCCAATTTCGAGCGTGTAACTCTGATTCCAAAGCTCCATTTCGTGTCTTCTTCCCAACATCGCATTACTTTCGGAGGCCGAAGAAAAATAGCGGACACATGACCAAACGAACTTGAACTTTGTATTACACTTATAGAGTTGTTTTTGCTTTGGTGCATTCGAAGGGGTGGTAGGTGGAATATGGGAACCGGAAGCCAGGGAGGAGGTTGGGGGCAAATGGACGGAAGAGAAGCGAAGGCAAATAACTTCGCCCTTCTGTACACATGCACACACATATATACGAGGGTGTACAAAAATCTCTCCCGGTCCGCGTTCCACAATGAGATGTAGGGTATTTTTAACATTGTCGTCGTAAAATCTCCCGTCTAGGGACTGAAACGGTTTCCAGCTATGACAAATATGCTAGGATGTCTCTGCTGTGACCATTTAGTGTTTTTCTTCTGGTTACTTAATAGCGGCGGCGCAGAATTCGCACTAAAGTTTTTCTTAAGACTGTCGTAAACTAACTCTGTAATTTTTATGTGACAACGGTTTTGTCTTAATGTAAGCTCATTTTTATCTTTTTAAAATTTTGTATAATATATAATATAAATTGATTACATATAGCTTTACTTAAATATTGGTATTTAGTGATATTGAAAATACCTAAGGACGAAACATCTTATATTTTGTATTAACAGTCTCAAAAAAACGTAGGTACTTTTGACATATTGTGATATCTTTTATCCTTTATTCCTGTATATTGTTAGTATTATTTTAGTACATCTTTTACATAGTTATTTCTAACGTTTTAATGTTGTAATTATTACGGACACCCTACACACTAACATGACGAGAATATAAATGTTAACTGTGACAAAAGTACAATCACACTGAGACAGCACAAAGCATTTATAAGCATCTGACTATATTTTATTTCCATGTCAAATAAAACACACAGTAATTTTTCACAGCACAAACATAATTTACACGTTTGCGTTGTATTATAACCCTTATCAGATACAAAATAATTAAACACCAATAAATGTAGGGACTCGACTGTAGCCAAGTAATTTGTAAACAGCTGAGCCAATTTGCGCTCGAGCCTCCAATATGTGTGCTCTCCAAAAGTCGTTTTATCGCCCGTAAAATTCCTCACAAACAAACAATTATTATTGGAGCAGGTAATGTATTAAATTGTAAATTAAATCCTTGCTTAATATCGGCCGGGCATTCTCTTTGTGGTCTCGGGAATTTTTTTGCGAAGTCGAAAATCAAAGCAGGAATAGCGAAAGTTGGGTGCCCTTTGAGCGAATCCGTTATTATTTTCTCGAGAACTTCTTTTATGTAAAAGAACGCTTCAGATGGCGAGGGTGGTAAAGAGAAAAATATGACGGAGTTGTGTTGCCTGCGTCTCACTCTGATATGTGATGTAGAGCGGGATAGCGGAGGATGATGTGGAGTGGCTTTCGAGTTAAGAGTCTTCATACACACTGGTACTCGTTACGTCATGGCCTGGGGCCGTGTGGGAGGTATTTCGACAAGTATTTTATGAAAAATGTAACCGTCTTTACGACAATGCTTGAAGCTTTTTTGTAGTGTAACTGTTCTGTGCCATAATGAGATGAAAGTTGCGACTGCTTGTTAAGGAGTTCACCCACATGTTCGCCGAATCACTGTGTGGGTCGCTCCAGTCTAACACAACAGTGTTGCAACACAAAATATAATTTTATATGCTGACGCTTCTTCCACATATTGTGATTAATGACAATATTACCGCGACTGGTGTTTTAATATGGATATTTTCTTTCATGTTACTTTTGTAGTGGAACTGTTGACGTCGAGACGTAAAAAACATATACATATCACGTTTAACTAGAATATTTTACGTTAACAATAAGTTGTATGATCATGTTTAACTTTATACAAAATCATGAAATATCATATTAGCAACAGCACTACACTTATTTCATAATTTTCAGGCTTTTTTGTTCAAATAAATCTATAATAAAATAGTGTAAAAATTTTCAACCATCATCGATTTAACTGTATTATGCTTAACACTCTGTATTTTATGTCCTAATGAATGACCATCTGGCACAATTCCTTAAAACCCTGGCGGTGACTCGTCTTAACAAGTCACCAATGTCTATTCAAGCAATATCATAAATGAAGGTGTAGGCAGAGGAGTGTAATACACAGCCATGTTTCACTGGTTAGGTTTACTTCCTATCATGCAATAGGCAGTTAGCTTATGGCCATAGACTGGGTACAGATCCAGTCGCCGAGCCACTACTAAAAATGAGTACTAGAAAATCTAAATTAGAAAAATCCAGTAGTACCCAAACTGTAATCGGATCCAGAACATCTCGATCAGCGGCCACGTGGCAGTTCCTCGACTAAGGAAGCAGTCAAAGTCGTTATATAAAAACAAGTAGGTATATAAGCGCTGTGTCTATGTGACGTGTTGAAGCAATAACAGCAATAATAAACTCCGGAAGGACTCGCGTTTTCCTCCAGGGAATTAAATGTGACTGGATTTGATGGGAGACTTTTTACACAATAATAATTATAAGTGGACCTATGTACGATTCTATTATACTCTAATAGATTTGTATAGATTTGTCTTCTGTTTATTTTTAAATATAGAACATAAAGGAACAAGAGCATGTCTGTGACGATGGAGATATGCTCAGTGCTCTCTGCGTACCTAATAAGGGTACCTGAAGTAGACCAACACTGGCTGCTCTTGACCAAAGGTCAGAGACTAATTGAACAGGGAGCGAGAAGTCTCTAAAACTAGGCTGCGTGTACCAAGACTAATGAATGTAACAGAAGCATATCAGGTTTGTAAGGAGATTTTAGGCACCCGGTGTCCTCTACTTACCCTCTAAGAAATCTGGAACAATAAATAAAAGCAAAATATGCCAGCTTTAGTTCATCATCATCAGCCTACTCCCGCCCATTGCTGAACATAGGCCTCTCCGAGTGCACGCCACTGAGCTCGATTTTCAGCTCTTTGCATCCAACCCTTGTTAGCCACTTTGCGTATATCGTCACTTCATGTATGTAGCTGGGCATATAACCTTCATGGCACAAACCACAGTTTCAGTTCATCACAGCAATATTTTGAGGAACACAAAAAATAGAGCTATTCCAGTTTTTAATGATCACGTTTCCTCTCAGAATATTATTCGCGCGGCTCTCTCATTACGAAGCAAATCATTACTCGGTGAAATCGTATGGAATCGCAGAGGGATTGTTATCCGCACTGTTGGAAAAGCTTCTTTATTTTAAGGTTAATAAGTACGGGTTTACCGTGCAGCTCTGCATTTTGATTCGATGTGATATGTCATCCGCGGCGTATGAAAATATGCGCGTATTGAGAAAATGAAATCGCTTCGATTGCGTTAAGAGGTTTTTAATATTATTTGTAAAGATATGTAGAAATATGCATATTTTTTTCTTATTAAGGTATATGCGGCCGGTGTATGGCAATAGGTCCACTAGTTATTCTATGAGACGTAATAAGTAACTGGTTTTCACCAGTCACGTACACGTGGGAATGTACTACTACACTCTGCCTACCCCTTCGGAAATTGTAGACGTGATGTTACGTTACCTGTTATTCAAATGAGACCCCTGTCGGTATAATTATAATAATTATTTTGGTGAATGTATGGGAGATTTCAATTACATTTTGTGTATTTGTATAACAAAGTACGTGATGTTATTCCAACATTATATTGAACACAATCTAAGTCCCATTCAATTCCTATCAATTTGATTTGATAATTTAAAAGCAAATAAAACCATCAAACCCATAGAACTTTTCTGTTTTATCGTGGACTATATATCTGCAACTTAGGAAATTCTAGTCAGCTGTCCTTTTACCAGTCCTCAGAGATTCGCAAGACCTGGGTCATGAGTTAAGAGAGTTCAGAAATATATTTGGGAGCTATTATTTCGAGTGTCAGTTCTACAACCGCGATTTCAAATCATTTTATATTGTGATGAGAGATGATCCTTTTTCAACAATAAGAACAATAAAAAATGCAAATGGTATTTAAATTGTTTAATTATTAATTCTTTTGTTATTGTCTATGTTTCTATCCTTAATTGTCTAATATGTACGTACCTCATTTAGTTCGTATCGTGTTTCTTCCAATATTAAATTATTTACTAAGATTGACAAGATGCTTAAACAATAATCGAACTAGGAAACAGATTTATGTGTATGACGACTGTGAATGGTGAGGAAGACGTAAGGAAGCATTACAATCATGAGCATCAGGTGGCAACAAGAGGACCATTATTAGAGATGTGTGTACGATGGCTAATGATAACAAAAGAGTTGAACAAAGTTTATCAGTCCTACCTGGGTTTGTCTACGAATTTTCAAGTTGGCTGTATTATTATTATTGTGTTTGCCTATGCCTATTTGTGTGTGTCTATGCATATGTGCATGCATGCGTGCGTGGGTGCGCGCGCGCGCGCCTTTGTGTGTGTGTGTGTGTGTGTGTGTGTGTGTGTGTATGTGTATGTGTGTGTGTATGTGTGTGTGTGTGTGT
>DWDT01005784.1:0-10169 GCA_018245595.1 Microceris scylla
GTCTGTTATAGCAGGGTGCACCACATACAGGTGAGGTTGACTTGGGCTCCTGACATGGTGGTTGGAACCCCTTACACCCCCCTAAATTTCTATTGGTCAATCGCTTTGAATTTATGTTTTTCAAGCATTTACGTACATTTTTATATAAGTAACTACGTCCTAGTGCACGAAAACTACAATTTGTTTCCGTGTGTTAGTAGTGAATATTTCAAATTTTTTCAAAGCCAAATCGACAGACAACTAAAAAAAAATTCCAATTAGAACACACGCCAATCAGACCATTCGCTTCTATATCGCGCGCGCTTTCAAAGAGAAATTCATTTTCGACTCGTATTTTCGATTCGCTCAAATAGATTGAAAGATATCGAACTAACACACGGTAAGTGAATACGAAACTATATGGAAATGTGTATCATGGAGTTTTCGATATCGGCTCGCTTAGGATTCCGAACGTGAAACGGCATTTATTAATCTTCAAAGTACTTACGTGAAAATCTCTAATACTATCTACTGCTATTGGAATAAGCAGTTTTCGTATCAATTCTCTCTTGAGGGCAGACGAATAATTCAATTTCTTCACAATTGCCAATACTTTTTAACATTGTTATATGCTGGTGTCCTTGCGAATGAATAGAGTTAAATAAAAAACGTCGTTTATTGTGATATGATACTTTTAATTATTTGAGGAATGAATTATTTGAGGATAAGCAGTGTCAGTCAATTGTGGGTGTACCGAAGATCGTAATATTGCTGACTTGATACTAGACTAGACTTAGTAAAGACTATTTTAAAATACATGATTAAATTAAATGACGAAAAACCTATGAAACATTTAAATGGATATATGATATTAATATTCTTATCTAATACCAAGATTATGATATTGGATTTATTAAGTAAGTACTTTTTACATCACCAATAAATACATCGAAATATTTTTTAACTGTGAGATCTGCGCATTTAACGTATACCTCCTATAACAGTAAGAAGCAGCACATTACCTATGTACCAATACAGTCACTCCTAACTCGTATTCAAAATAACTTCCAGTTGTTCGTGGCTGGGCCGGGCGCGGTTCGCTCGGGTTTTAGCCAAATTGCGGCCCAACCACGTGTTTTATTTATGCTCGAATAAAAATATACCAATTTCGTGCTCTGAGCACGACTCGCCTACAATTTAGTGGCGCCCGTGTCGCTGTCGACTGCGCAGTTTATGGTCGCTAAATAATTTTGGAATCAAAGTTATGCTTCATGTGTTTAGTGGGTGATATAATTCGGCTTTCGTGATGTACCTATTAAATATTTTATTAGTCATTATTATTTATTCACGTCAGGTTCTTTACTTGTTAAGCAAAGAGCACCGCGTGCCGATTACTTCCATCTTCATAGATCTGACGTGCTTCTTATATATTTACTAGCTGATACCCGCCCGCTCCGCTGGACGTAAAAGAATTGAATTAAACTTGGGTTCATGTTATTTTCATTAATGACATGAAACCTCTAATAAACTTTAAGGTATACTAAAGGTAATTCTAACGCTTTCATGTACGCTACGCTTTCTTTCGATTAACTTTCTTTCCCATGGGAATGATATATTTTCCCGCGGTAAAAAGTAGCCTATATCCTTTGTTAACATTTTATCTATATTTATGCCAAATTTTATCAAAATCGGTGCAGTGGTTTAAGCGTAGAAGCGTAGCAGACAAACAGACAGACAGAGTTACTTTCGAATTTATAATATTAGTATGGATTGCTTTATAAATAATTATAGTTAGAAAGTCTCTGTACAGAATGTCTAAGTACATATATTTTCCCGTTTATACTCTCGCTGTAACCAAGTCCGTCACAAGTCAGTATCCAATTTACTTGATCGTCGATCCACTAACATTCCATTAGTTAACTACCTGTGCCGTCCATTATCAAAATCCACTCTAGCTCGTTGGCGAAACCATCACAACAGTTGTGAATTGAACGGTTTCATGCCCAGCCATGCCAGACCTTTGGAATTTACTGGAATACGATTCCAATTGGACTACTATTGGACAGATGTAGTTACACCAACACTCGTATCATAGATCATTCAATATTAAATTTTATCACATACTTTGTTCTCTTCAACCCTTTTTGCAAACCACTCTTAAGCACGAGTCTAACCCTGACCTGCAGGCGTCTAAAACCACACTTTAGTGAGTTTTACTCCTTTAAATTAGCGGAGATATGGGTTACATGGAAACTCTATTATTTTAACTCGTCAGTAATTTGTCTAGTAGTAAAAATTGTACTTTAATTCTTATTATGTTCCTTACATTATCATCATTTTTTACCTGAGTATTTCTGTTTTCTCAGTATATCCGTGAAGTAGGAACTAAGTTAAACCGCCCTGCTCGGATACCGGAGAAGTAACGTTCAAGTTACGCTGGTGGGCAGTAACGCGTTTAAGTCGCTCATCTCGAAATGGTATTACGGTATGAGGCTGTTACCCCTCCCCCCGCACCCGCCACACCTTGCGCACGTACCATGGGATTAAGGGGTGTCGCTGAGCGAGTTAGTTCACTTTGCTGATAAGTCAACTTATGTCACTATGCAAAATGAGTTTGCCAATGTAAACTGCTTTTGTTAATGGAATTGTATGATACCATTCGTAGCGGATGATTTATGAATAAACTATCATATTTTCTTATGTTATCATCATCGGCTTCTAGATGTCTACTGCTGGATATAGACCTCCCCTAATCGGAGCCACTCCTTTCGGTCCTGGCCCTTCAGAATCCAGCAGCTTCCCGCTGTCTTCTTCGGGTCGTCAGACCATCTGGTAGATCGGTGACCTACGATTCTTTTACCGAGACGTGGTCGCCACTCCATGACCTCTATTCTCCGATGGAAGTTCCATTCTTATGTTATAGGTATTCTAATTTATTTTGTTATACACAATTCCAACTATCTTTAATTCCATAGACTACGACATGGCTTATTAAATTTAATATCAGTTTTAAATGCACGTTATATAGCGTAAAAGCAGTGATAGCTTAGTGGTTAAGAATTCAGCCTCTCACTGCGGGGGTGCTGGGTTCAAATCCTTGGCACGCATCTCTTTACAAAAGTGCACGTTAAACTGAAATATCACTTGCTATCGGTGAAGGAAAACATCGTGAGGAACCCAGCACACCTTAGAATTTATAAAAAAAAATATTTTCTGAGGTGTGTGAAGTCTACCAACCCGGACTTGACCAGCCTGGTAGACTATGCCCTTAACCCTCTTAATCTGAGAGGAGACCCATATTCTAACAGTATAATGATAAATGGATCGATTTTATTATTATACAGCGTTGTGCCACGTCCGTTCATGTCGATGGATCGATAAGTAATGACGGTATATTCGACTACCCTGCGCCGAAAAATAAATATCGCAGAATTTTAGTATATTATGTATCGACAAAATAATTTACGACCCAATTTCCCATTGGGAAAATTAATAAGTGTTATATTGAAGATTTCATATTCACGCGGAAATTAAGACGAAATAGTATATCAGTACCCAATTAGAAGACTTGTATTTATAATTAATTATAAGCCAATAAGTAACGAGACTCTTGAACAGTTTAGACGATAAATCAATATTAACATTTGAAGTTGATAGTGATAAATCCGTAGTCCTTTTCTACATATAGAGTTAAGTAGAGATTGTAATAATTTAAAATTTCGCAGCATTCTCGACCGCAGCCCTACAGGGGTTTACTAATATAATTGAGTCGGCTTTCAATTTGATTCACATCCTCGTCCGGCCGAGTGTCGGTGATAATTCGCCCGAAAAATATAAAAAGGAACATCTGTCCGACATATTGGATTACCGCTGCGGGCGCGAGTGTAACATACCTTTCGTAAAATTTCTCTAAATGCTATCGAATTTATGTTTTATATTCGATATATGTTTATTCATATTATATATTTTTAATCCCGTATCGCTTTACTAAAAGTTTTTGATGAACTCAAACTTTTTTGAACGATTGAGAGCGAAACGTCAAAACAGGGTTATTTATGCCAGCAGCAGATAGTTTTTTTTGTGTAATAGGCGAGGTTTTGGCTCTAAGTAAAAATATTTTTATACAGGAGAACATGAAACTGAGGAGCTAATAATATATAAAAGACTGTGTCTATTAATAAAAAAATGAATGAATGAAAAAAATGAATTTTTGAAGTCATTTGATAATAAAAATAAACAGAGCGGTGAGTGCAGAAGTATGGCAGGTTTGTAAGGATAGATATAATATATTTGTTACTCTGTGCTCTCTGCCTGCCCCTGGGTCCTGGCGTGACTAGATAGTAATTTGGATACTAAAAATATATAGAAAAAATGTCAAAGTAATTATTTAAAAATATAATTGTAACAACAGATGCAAATGTTTAGTACTAACGATCACACTACCTCATGTACCCCTTTCATTGTTATTTAAGGTCAATGTCACACTAACAATGGTACCTATTGTCGTATACAAAGCAACACTTTTTTATTTGTGAATCGCAAACAATTCAACATAAATATATGAATTTATTTCTTGATTTAACAATGTTTAATAATACTATATAAGGCAAATATCGAATACTTTATTTTTTACACCTAGCAACACTTAAATGATTTCTCTGGTTTTGAAAACAATTAAAAACTTTAAGATCTGGGAGATCTTTCAAAAATCTTGTTATAGTAAATAGTTTACATTTAATAAACCTAATAGAGAAATGGCCGCATAGATTTTGGCCTTAACCCTCTCAATATGAGAGGAGACCTATATTCCAACAGTGGAATTATAATGGCGCGATTATTATTATTTTATTATAGAGAAATGGGAATCTGAAATTATTTATAATGGTCAATGCTAAGAAACGGTCGCTAAAAGCTCAATGCGCAGATATTCCATAGAATTCTCCCTAAAGATTACATAGTTTTGCACAATGAAAATGGTATCTTCCTTTGAAGATTAAATTAATTAACCATTGTGTTGTTATTGCATCTAAAACTATATACAAATTATAGAGGTTATTCTACATCTATCGCGATGGCGCACATTGGGGGAGACTTATGTCCAGCAGTGGACCGAGATAGGCTGATGATGATGATTTTAAATAAGCAGGTACATAGTATGCATTTGGAAATTTTTCTCTTAAGTTTACTAGTAAAATATTAAGTAATTATTAATTATGGTAAGATTGGCATTTGCGCGTTTTCGCAATTATTATTCCACTGATTGATCCGATTCAAAAGTCAAATTTTTTTCATGTTAATAATTCATTAATACCATTACTAAGAATCAATAGCAAGTTTTATGGCGTAGTTTTTGCTGCACGGGCGAAAAGTATACAGGAACGTTATTAAAGCTCTCCCAATTAAAGCTCTATTAGAACGAAAAGTAATTAAAATAATTTTGTTAGCACTTCAATAACAAGCATCACGCCCTCGGTGTCGCGGGACACGAGAGCCTTTGTTGCGAGCTCGTTCGCGCCCTCGCTATTTACAAGCCATTTGTTTTGTGATCGCGAGGTCTAGAGTCCTATGTCAATGTCATTGAGACACAATCGAGTTTTCTTTTTAATTGAGATATTAGGCAGCTTATTTTGTGCCACGGATGTGATATAGAGTCGCGTCGTACGCGTTGGTTTTGCTATAATCTAGTTCTGTCTACCCCGTAAGCATAGTCAGGTTATGATATAATTGCTTGTACTACATACCTATTCCTCCCATTTCTCCCTTCGTGTACGCCTGTCCGATGTTATTGCGTACGTCATCCCTAATGAAATAAAATTAACCCCCAATATTTAATCATCCTTTATGTCTATCCCCGAAATCCCAATTCCCTGCACTGAAATTCTATAATCGTATCAATCATTGGTTAGGAAATTTCTTAAACAATAAATAATTCAGTTTCTTATGACTGTCTTTGGTTGTACGTATTGTTTTAGTATTTCAAGTATTTGTTATATAAGTTTCAGCTAGCATGTGATTTCTCTTAGATGCTGTCTGAGGAGTTACTGCAGCATCAACTATCAAGTAAAACATTTCTTAAAATAAAGTCTAATAATACATTTAATTTTTATACATTTACAGTTACATTGAGATGTAAGTAATAGGCCAATGTTGCCACTGTTTTTTTTAACAGTCTAATTGATGACATAACTGTATATGTACCGGCTTAAGTCAGCTATGTTTTTCGGGATGGCCCGATTACTTTAATAATATATTTTATTTTGTTTTATAACCAGTTATGTGATTGAAAGAATAATTTGAAACAGTACCAAAAATAATGTATTGATCGCAATATTTATTTGTCATTAATATCTTATTTTTTGGTATTGTTTTTTATTATTATAAGTAAAGGATAATTAACGAATGTAATCATAAAATGAGTGATCGAAATAAAATAAGTATAGTCAATTATCATAAACAAGCATACATTTAATAACGACATACTGAACAATCCTTTAACGCTACATACATCTTCCCGTTTCCTCCTGTGGGTACCCTCTCTGTCTGCAACTCTATTTCACTTCATCAATCATCTACCCGGTTACCTTAATTGGAGTGAATGACACCTTCAGAGCGGTAGCACTTCATAATGCGACACGCTTGGGGTTAAATAAGGGGTATTAAAACTAGGTATATAACAAAACTGTATATAAATACGTGTAGAGGAATTAAAGAATTTCTTTGTACGGGAGTCTTGTAACCCCTCCATAAGAATATTTCGCATGTCAAGGAGTGTGGGATTTGCTACATTTAAAATGTATATAGAGCAGGAGTTATGTATGACACACCATTTAAATAATATTTGTAACAGATACATAATATTAAAAATCATATAAAACAAACATTTTTTACGTTATCAAACACAATAAATAGTATTTGGTCAAACAGAAGGACTCGGTAGATATTTATAGAGGTATACCATGTAGACCTCATTGTTCGATTAGTTGCAAGCCCGATTTCTAATCGACAGGTCCTAGGTTCAATTTCTGAGTCGAAAAAAGTATTTTGGGCTTTTTAATGGGAAATTTTCAGTCTAGATTTGTTCTTGGTGTATGGCAGTAAGCTTGCCTCTTATTTCATGGAACGTATAAAAAAAATTGTAAAATACGGGAACACTATACTCCTCAGCTTATTCCTTCCACAAAACATAGGCGTGATGTTACGTTATGTTTTTAAGTCGCGAACACAAATAACGGACCTTTATAAGGTTATGTTTAAAATTGAAATAGCTCTAAAAACGAAATATGTAGTAAGTATCATAGCTTAATTATCACAAATCCCGCAGGACCGCCCTCGGGGAGTACAAGTGTCATAATAAAGTAATAATCTCATTAAGTCTGGATGTCATTTGTCGCAACTGTATACGCGTGGGATGCCACCCCCTCCGTGCGCGTACCCTTTCATAACCATTCTGTTTGTAACTGGCCATTAACGACACATGGAGCGAGGCCGAAAAAGTGAAAAAAATAACGAACTGATGATTAACATTTATATAAGATTATAATATATATTTGTACTTCTAATTAATATCAGACATTTTGAAATTACTAATTAATATCAGACATTTTGAAATTATACTCGAATAATTAAAAAAAAAATAATGGTACTTGTACATTTGGAAGAGTTGATGGTAACAATTATTTTCAGAGACTACGGTTATGATTTTTCTCATTTAAAGAGATAATTTGGATCTAATATTAAAAAAAAACAAAGTAGTTTATTATAGAAATGTACCTTTATAATTTTTTTATTGACCCTAACTTACGTCTTTTCGGAGCTAAACAATAACGAATATCCCAAATGATCTGTTAGCGATATGTTATCCGATTGATAATTAAAACGTAACATGTAACAATACGAAGCCGATACGAAGATAATTATCTGGTAACAACGTTAGCTTCACACATGCTCCATTTTACGCGAATTACACCACACTCCGCTCGGAATCTAATTACACATGGAGCTAGCGATGTACGAAGCGGGGATTGGAGACGGCTGAGTTTTTGATAGCCATAGGATTGTTTGAGGGTTTCATCTAATGGTAGACGAGATGGAGGTTGCGATGTAGTAAGTTCGCCTAGAAGGTAAAATTAAAGATTTTGGCTGTCTACTGGTTGTTTTAGTTGCAATTTATATTAATTTTCAGAGAGTTTAAATTGAGAAAAAGAAATTATTTATAAATTCAAAATGATTTTAAAAATGTGTACAAATCTTACTGTAACATTTTATTATTGGAGAAATGTGCGTAGAGTGTACCAGTGTTTTAAGTAAATTTATTTGGACGCTTAAAGTTAATTTCTTTTGAGGTTATAATATCTATAAGTTACTTAAATAAAACATTAATCCTCCCATTATACATATGGGCTGTACAAAATAACTAGTGAAAATGGGAGTACTACGCTCCTTGCCCACCCTTTCGGGGAAACACGAGCACGATATTATGTTAATGAAATAAAACGTGTATTATGTTTGTTTTCCAAAAAAATGTTTCTCTGCTTGTAAAATATTTAATACCGCATCCACGTTGAATGAATTTATGCGTGCGATCTTAGAGGCTGTCGGGATGTAGTCGGGATAAGAAGATTTGCTGGGTGCCAGGAGTTTGCTTCTAATCATGTGATGGCAAACTTAAAGATAACTTGCGTAACCCTGGGTTTAGTGGGATTAGTGATACGACTCCTAGGTATTAGGAGTATAATGCAATGAGTGAGATAGACATAGATTTGCTTGCAATTTTGATTATAACATTGACTAAAAACTTGGTTAAACTTTTTATGGGGTGTGACGAATGTGTAAGAAGCATGGCAGGTCTGTTAGGGTAGAGGTATTTAGCACTTAGTGCTCTCTGCGTACTCCGCTAGGGACCTGGCGTGAAGATATGTTACATGTAAGTTGTAAGTTTGTAAGTGGAATAAAATGAACATTCTAGAATAATTTATGTAATGGACTTTCATACCTTATGTCGTAGGACTCGATAGAAGATATCAAATACCTATTGAAATTTTCATTTAAAATTAATTTAATTTACTTTGGTTAAACTTAAAATTCCTTCACAGTGTTTTTCTATGTTGACTAAAAATATGTGAAAATAGAATTAATGTATGTTCCACTGAGGCTCTCAATAATTTCAAGTTCTGATAACTTTGTAGGATAAAATATTTCTTTATTACACATAACATTTAAAATAAAACTCAACATTTAAAATTTGTAAAAAAATATTTCAAATTTCGAATAAATATGTCAAATTTAGAAAAAAATATCGACGCAGAAAAATTTATAGACAAAAATATGTACCTAAAACGAAAAAAAAAACATTTTGAATCCTTAATACATTACATTTGTGAAAGCACGCAGCTTTCAAAGCACGTCAATCAAATTGCAAACTGTTGGAGCGCAAACTCGCAATTTCAATACATTAAACGTAACTTGAGCTTCCACGCCAGCACATGACCTGTCACTTAGCGGAGAAGTCTTCGTCTCTTAAATATCTTCTTAAGACCCTCCCGCTACTGCCAGCTACTTGCGAGAAAAGAGATTTTCCTATAGAGGAATTATATGCCAGCGATTTATAATAAACTACCTACCTCCTCGGGGATTACAAGCGTGAAGTTGCGTTTTTTTTACGATTTATAATAATTTGATATTTTGCTCATTAGAAACCATTTAATGCGTACATAATTAATTCTGTGTAGTCCGATATTAGACTTAAACAGTACATTCATAAATAACTCTCCAAACTAGTATTTACGTTAAGCCTTTCTGCAATCAGCAGGACCTCATGATGAAGGACCTAGTATTGGTCCAAAACTAGTCGGGCCATCCCGAAAGACATGAATGCGTTAATCGGTACATACATATATAATCATCACTCACGAGATATTTAATAATAAAACATTTCAAATAGAATGCTGTCAATAATGTATTTTGTTGTTCACTTATAAGTTACATGGCCTATTTATCATAAAACTAGAACCATCGTCATCAGCCTCTATGGTTTTATTGTTCGCCATAAGCCTCTCCCGAGGTGTACTAGAGGAGGCGCTCAGTTTCACACTGATTTTATCTAGCTCCTACCACTCCTACTCTCTTTAATTATTCAAGTTATTATTCTAACAACGTAAGCATCTAATAAGAGTCAAATTTCAGGGGTAAAG
>DWDT01005785.1:0-10168 GCA_018245595.1 Microceris scylla
AGACCAAAGTCAAGGTACCGTGCGACCAAACCGTTACTTTCATTATATGTTGTACCAGTAAAGATACCCGTTCGAGCTATCTACAGCAGATGTCTGTCTCTTTTTTAAAATGTTTCATGTTATTTGAATTAATGTAACAAAAACTCTTACAAATGTTTCAATAAAGCAGCAGCTTATAGTTGACAGTTGCCCCAATGAAGTACTCCTAAACAGCACGAACTTGATCTCGCAGAAGGAGCTGATCCGGGAGGTGGAAATGGGCCCGTTCAAGCACTCGGTGGACGACGGGCTGGACCTGCGCAAGGCGGCGTTCGAGTGCATGTACACGCTGCTGGGCACGTGCCTGGACCGGCTGGACGTGTTCGAGTTCCTGCGGCACGTGGAGGACGGGCTGCGCGACCACTACGACATCAAGATGCTCACCTACCTCATGTGCGCGCGGCTGGCGCAGCTCTGCCCCGCCGTCGTGCTGCAGAGTGAGACTTTGTTCAACACTTATGTGCACTGTTTGTAAATGTATACATACTCAAATATATAAGTTGAGGTTACAATGGTTGCTCGTTTATGTTCTTATTTGCGATTTAGATTCTTGAAGTAGCAACATATTCATATTTTTGCTCAGGTCACTTGAAGTATCTCGCGTAGATTGTGTCATCGGTGTGTCATAATTCTACTCCTACTATAATTGCACTTTAGCATAAGACCAGGTAGACAACCAATATTGTTATAAGTGTGGGATTTTGTGACCTTGCTACTAAATTTGAGTTTCAGACTTTCCAATGATGTAAGCAGCATGGTATAACAGAAAATGTGTGTGTGTGGCAGGGCTGGAAAGCCTGGTGGAGCCGCTGCGCGCCACCTGCACGATGAAGGTGAAGGCCAACTCCGTGAAGCAGGAGTACGAGAAGCAGGACGAGCTGAAGCGCTCAGCACTGCGGGCCGCCGCCGCGCTGCTGCAGATCCCCGAGGCTGGTGCGTAGTGACTTATAACTTCAGCGTACAGTTTTGTATAGGTTTTATTTATTTTGGGTCTGTTTTATTACTTAAACTTCTATAGTATTATATGCAACATCACATCTGGAATCCTCGAAGGGGTAGGCACAGAAACAGTTTCACGTTTCACCGGTTACGTTTACGTTCCATGGAATAGGTGGTGAGCCTATTGCCACCCACCGGGCACGGATCTGGACTTTGAGTCACTACTAGAAATTTTAAATTAGAAAAATCTAATAATACCCGACCTAGAATTTGAACCCAGGGCCTCCCGATCGGCAGTCTCGCTTGCAACCACTCAACCAACGAGGCAGTTGCGTGTAATAGTATTATCATTTTAAATAATGAAATAATTGTCTGAAAAATGTATAATGAAAAATGTTACTACTAGACAACATAATAAAAATTTAATATGTGGTTGTCATAATCTTGTTCTTGTTGGCAGTATATTTTATTATATAAGATATTAAATTTTTTTGTCGACACTGGTAATAGGATGATACTTTTTTATTCACTAATTAGAATGCAACATTTTATCTCTTTTAAATATTAAATTGCGGAGTATAATTATAAAAAATGTCAAATTGTTATTTAAATAATAAATATTAATGTATATTATTTAAATAATTCCACTGACACGTCCTAGTATTGTTAATTTGGTTCATATATGTACATATAACATGAAAATCGTCTATTGCCATTTCAGACAAGAACCCGCACCTGATGGACTTCGTAACCCAGATAAAGACGTTTCCGGACCTGCAGCCCATCTTCGAGTCGATCCTGAAGGACTCGAATGGCGGCGGCGTGGACTCCAACCTCATGGACCAGAGCTAGCCGCAGGCGAGCCCCGCCCCCCGCCACACTCCATTGCGATTGACACGCCCACTTTCGTATTCCGACCTTCCTGCGACATTTCTGTCTCATCTTGTTTTGTGATGACATGTTATAAAAAATCTATGATTTTCTTGTTCCCTAAATACTCATTAATTTATTTAGAACGATTTAGTATTTATTCTATATCTAAAGTCTGAAAACTTTCCTTTTCAATTATTTGTCATACCGTGCTAACGTGTTGCATTTCTGTTTATTTTACTCGCTCATTGAATGATGCTTTTTCTTATGCAGGTTAAGAACTATTGACGTTAGTCAAATAATGCTTTAATGTACGTTGTTTTCCGCAGTTACGACACGAAACTATAGATCATTGCATTTGTCATTAATGACGCTATGGCTTTATGTGTTAGCCTGCAGGCGGTGTGATAATCGCAATGTGTGTATTTACCCTTAAACGTAATACGAATCGAATGATATCGAAGCTTAAATTTTGAGTAATTTTCAACGAATTGTTATTATTGAAAAATATTGTCAGTCGCAATTGGACGGCTCTTCAGTCCCATTTATTTTGTTCACATTGTTCGGTTTCAACGACGCCTCCACAACAACAATTGGAAAAATGTTTCAAAATTTATTAATAATAGATGTCTAGTTAAAACATAAAACTTTGATTTTATTGTTCATGCATTTTATTAAATGGTTTTGAAATGAGACAGCGGCAAGGTTCGTTTATAATTTTATTGTAAAATTACATAAAAGTACATAAACACTACTAAAACAGGGATCGCCTAAATATCCTCGGAACGCGAGTGACGTCACGGAATATTATTGCATTTAAGGATACTAGAGGTGTAAAATCTCAATGGATGTCACGGTATCTGTTAGATTGCTAAAGTTGAAGTGTTCAAGCGTCGGTGTCGTGCACAGATTAAATATAATGCTACATATTTGGTCTACCCAGCCCTGCTAATATATTCAAGTTCTTGAAATGTGTAATAATAATAACTATTTAATATAAAACTGAGAAGTGGCTGTATAAATGCATTATTATTAGGCTTTAATATTTAAAATATTGAAAACTAGCTGCTTTGATACAGCGCTCTAAATGATTGTGAATAGTTGAACTGCTTTAAAGGGGCATTCTTTTTTTAAAAGCTTTTCTTGGTCCCAGGAATTTGTCTGTTTTAAAATTGTAAAAAAAAAATTCTGGTTGGATTTAAACAAAGATTTAAATGGAGGTTAGTTCTCCTTACTGGTTATAAATTTGGGCTGGGTTTTTAGCACCGATACGACATCTCATTCTGACAGTCGATGTTCGTCTATAGTTAGGCAGGATAGTAATTTGATATGTATTGTGATATTACAAGCTATGTGGAAAACTGGAGGTTGGATAAATATAATTTAATGAAGTGAAAACGTATAGTATTAGTTATTTCCCCTTTCTCTTGGCGGCGGGGGTGGCGCTCGACGCTCGCGACGTCGTCGA
Organism: Microceris scylla; assembly: GCA_018245595.1. Lineage (NCBI taxonomy): Eukaryota > Metazoa > Arthropoda > Insecta > Lepidoptera > Hesperiidae > Microceris > Microceris scylla. The sequence goes on from DWDT01005785.1 coordinate 3,317, forward strand.
CTCTTTCTGCGGAGATGGAGGTACAATAATCTTAACCCTTTGCACTCGGATTTAATATGACCATGTGTACTATAAGTACAACAGGGGATATAAAATAAAAAAGGCGGCTGTTTCGACCGCAACTTTTTGCGAGTGGAATGGTAAAATATATGATGTCGCATACCCTGAGACACGAGCGCAACGGTATGTCGCATACGCTGAGACATACGAGTGCAAAGGGTTAATATGTTAAATTTTGGCAAATAAATTGTTGTATTCTTTCTCTATTTTCTAAAATATATAGTTGTATTGTTTTTCAAACAATTACACAGATAGTAGATGGTCTATAATAATCAAAGTTCATGGTTTCATACTCCATAGGCGGCGGTGACCATTTACCATCAGGTTGCCCGTTTATCTGTTTGTTAGTTTATGCAATAAAGAAAATGGATAGAAATCATAGGTATCAATGGATTAGATTTCACTTGTGAAATTTTTTTAAAGCTATGGGTCATCAGATCATAATATTAATTAATCACTGGAGATGGAAAAGTAGCTACTTTCCTATGGTCTACAGGCATCGGATACGGAAGTATCCAAAGTCAAGGAGAACGTATTTCTAACTGGTTGCTGAATACTACTTGACCTTGAGCGTTATTGCGTGCTAAATGTAAGTATTTTGAAAAATGATGTGGTGTAATTAGGAAAAAACTCAATGATCAACCTGAGGAGGCCGTAGTAAAAGGAATCGGTTACATACTGTCAGACCTTGCTCGTTACAGTTTTTATTTCCGAACCCTTTAATCGTTCCACTGCCGGAGACGGTACAGTCAGAGGCGAGTGTATGTGTATTAGAGAATATAGTGGCGTGATGGTGGGTGGTGTTACCGAGGAGCTGGCGGCGGGCAGCGTGGCGCTGCTGGCCGCGCGCAGGATGGAGCGCGGCGCGCCGCCCGCGCGCTCCGGGCTCTGCTCCTTGCTGCAACCACCGATACCTTACCATCTTCTCCCATTTGGATTTTGTTAATGCTATTATTCTTACAGTGGTTTCGACCGCCCTCTGGTCGTCCGACTATCGATCTCACTAAACAAGCTAATTACTGAGCGAAATTGGGGTGTTTCTGTTTCTTTAATTTGTAAATTTACATTCCGACTTTGTTTATTTGGTTTAATATTTGACTAAAAAACTGGTTTTACAAAGATTGGTTTCCCATGGTAAACCACTTGATCTCTCATTAAACTTTAAATTTAGTGTGCAGTTTATAAATATGTAATGGTTTCCGAAACATTCTTCAAGTTATAATAGTAGGGAAACAAATCTCACCTATTGCTGCGTGAAACCTGTTTCCTACTGAACATGTCTGACAATCTCCCTCGTATATCCCGTTTGCTTCCCGCTGCGCTCATATCGGAGTCCGATCCCTGAGGATATTCGTTTATATTTAAACATTCAAATAAGATCTATTCTATATTTGTTGGTAGATAAATACAAAAATAAACTTGTAAACTATATAAGTACACTTACAAATAGTACAATTAAATTTCGTACTACAATTATTTCTGGTAGGTGTCTAAGTGTTTACAATCGTCTTCCAAAACACCTATACAACACAAGTTTATACATTATTCATACTCATTCATACTTCTTTCAAAATTTTCTTCATTACATTTAACACTGGTTGCTTAGATTGAGACCTTTAGCTACGAAAGATGAAGGCATAGTTTATTCCACATCAGCCACGTGTGGGTAGAAAGACAGAAATACTTATACACTATTCAATTGCCATTTATTTATTATTATTTACCGTTAATGTAAGTAGATGATAGACGTTACCTGTGAAACTGTCCCTATAGGTCTGAATTCGACCTCTGAATCCACGTGGTCATCAATGGAACGAGATTTGGTCAGCTTCTTCAATTTACCAAATATACTCTTCTTTTTCTTCTTCTCTGTTGGCAACACCTCACTTTGTGCGGAACCACCTGATAGACGACTGTAATACAGACAACGCAATTATAAATATTATTGTTGGTTGCTAAGCGGACAATAAAATATTTTCTATAAGCAGAAACCGAAACGATACTAAATGCTATGCTAATAAATAGTTGAATATTTTAGTATGCAATATTAGCGTCATGTACCTGTCGAGGCTGGTATCGCGTTGCAGGAACATCCGAGCGTCCGCGTCGCCGTCTAGCGACTGCATTGAGGATACACTGCCTTCATCCACCGACTTCCATATTGAGGCCTTGATATAAAAAATAAGAGTACTTGTTAACAATGTTGTAAAAGATTAAAAATAACATTACTTAGATCGAAATATTTAATAATAGTAATGTGTCTCAGGACATCTCCATACACAGCCATCAGATCCCAAAATAAGCATCACGAGAGCTTGTGTTATGGTGACTAGACATTTGTTTAATAATTTGAAGCCCATATCTGAACGTCGACTGCAAATCACCGATTATAGTTTTGCTTAATAATGTTACCTTTGAATTATTCTGAAAGTAGGTCAACATTCACCATCTTTTTCTGTTTTCATTCCATTGTTATCTACGGACCTAATAAAAAAAAATTCATATACGAAATGAAAATTTAAAGAAAATTTATTTTCTTACTTGTTCCTTCGTGGTCTGTTCTAAAGATATAGAACGTTTTTTGAGCGAGGGCGCTCGGGTGGCAGGACGCGACGCTGGCGACACCGACAAGGTGTCTCGGGGTTCTGTCGACATCGCTCTGCAAAAACATTGTTCTATAATAAAACACAGTATATAATACATTTACATAGATTATACACATACATACTTTTTTACAATCCGATAGAACAAATACCTTACATAAATACGTAGGTACTCTAGATGGGAATTGAACTCATGACTTTCGTTTCAGTAGTCAGATTTACTAAGTATTGAATTAGCGGGTCAGTCATTAAGAGGGCTCGTTAAGTTCTGATTTTGAATTTAGGGTCATTTTTCTATATAAGTATAGAAGCTATACCGTCGCGCGCTGGCTTGCTGGCGACGTTGCCGCTCCGCGATGCGCGAGGCGCGCAGCTCGTCGGTGAGGCGCCGCAGCCGCGCCGCCGTGGCCGCCGCCTCGCTCGCGCGCGCGCTCTCCGCGCTCTCGGGCGTCGCCGACCGCGAACGCGACTTCGACGACTGCAATATCATTTCAAACTCGCTCAACGGTTCTTAAATAAGCCACTTCTGTGTCGTGAGGATGTCGTCAGTACTGCCTGCATTGTTAGAATTAAATAATGGTATTCGATACTCAACGACATAATGTTGCAAGTTAATACTAATATACCTACTCATGTGTGCTAATTCAAGTAAAGATTTAATCCATTTCGGTTTTGGTTATTTTAATAATTTAATTATCTTGGATTTACAAGTTAGTTGTTATTGATTTAATTTTTTTCTTAGTTATACTAAGTTATGAGTTACGCTGTTTCGTATTTATATACGGAAGAGCGTAAACTGGATATCAGTGTTATTAAAACGAATTCCAACGAATCAAAATTAGACGTAGTTTAGCACGTTTATAGTAAACCTTTCAGCCATAAGGGTGAAAGCACGTAAAGTTCTTCAATATAGTGAATATGAATGAAAGACTAACACAATAATTTTGTAAAGATAGAGATATTTGGCGCTTGGTACTCTCTGCTTACTCTGAAAAGGAGAGATCCTTTGAGCTGATTGTGACACGAGAGAATAACTATATAATAAAACCAATAAGTTCTCTAAAAGGAGCTTTCCTTAGATGTTATTATTTTATTATGAATGTCAACGTTACAGTACCCGGTTTCGTCTGGGCGGGGTTGGCGTCAGCAAACTCTTCTCGGGCTTCATGGGTACGTCAGTGCGGAATAATTCGGGACTCTGCTTCATTAGGTCCTCTATAGTTTCTAGCAGCTGAGTGATTACTTTATCATCCTCCTGTATATCAATTGTATAAGTCAAGGCATAATTATGTATATTTACCCAAATATATCTGTTACTGCTATATGGCTATAGAGTTCTATTTAACATTGTATAATTGTATTCGATACCTGCTGTGAGCGTTTGAGCGAGGCGACCAGCAGCTTGTTCTGGTCGCGGTCGCGGTCGTGGCGCTCCTTGTCCCGCCGCAGCTTCTCGTTCGCCGTGCGCAGCTTGGCGTGCGCGTCGCGGAGTTCCAGCAAGTCGCACTGCAGCTCTGTCACCTGGTTGATCATTTATATATTTCACTTCTCTACTAGCAAATTTTCCGAAACCGGCGTGCATGTATAAAGAGAGTGATGGATGTGGAAGAAGCATGGCAGGTGTGCAAGGATTGAGGTAATTAGCACTTCGAGCTCTCTGTTTACCCAGTAAGGGATTTGGTATGTAGTAATGTATGTATGTACAAACAAATATTAATATATAACCAAAATCCATGTTTCTAGCAAAAATCTATGAAAAACAATTTTCATACATTTTTTTTCAGGTTAGATACGTATTCTCTAAACTCAGGAAACACAGTTTAATTACCATTTAGTTACTAAGTTTTATGCTATTTAATCAAGCGTATACCTCAAGGGGGCACATATTTCCAGGTTGTTTTTTCTTTTTGTAAACACTTTGAAATATATTTACTGACATGCAAAATTTACTTGTGCCATAAACAGTCTCAAATAACAAAAAGTTATACATATGTTATTAACAACATCAAAAGGCAAACGAGGAAACATTAGTATAATTTAAAAAAGAAATTGTATCTGATTCATCATTACCTTTTTCTTAGCTTCCTCAGTCTCTTCTTCAGTAGTTCTCTTCAATTGATCTATTCTTCTCTTCATATCTAGCCTCTCCTTATCTCTTTCGCGTTCCATCTGTTAAAATATAACTTATATGAGTACGCGCAGTCAATTAATGGGTGCTTTACTGTATGGGTTAGTATGGGTGTATATATTATGGGTTTCTAGGTAACAATAAGAAACATTGGTACAACATTCAATAGTTAAAAACTATTTTGCAATTAATTACTTCCCAGAGAATATATACCTACTAGAAGGACTCGCAAGACATTATTGATTTAGATATCAACTTGGACAACTTGTACGCTAGCTTCCTTCCTTCCTTTTTCTGTATTTTCTTTACACTACCAGTGGTACCAGAAGTATTTCTTTATTTTTGTACATATACGGAAACACTTTAAGCTAATTTATGATTACTTACATGAGCATTTTAGGCTCACTAATTTTCAATCGCTTTTTAAAAACCAGATCGATCAGGAGACGTGGTTACACAACAAATACCTCAAAGAGTGTTTGTCGCAGATCACGCGCGAGTGTCGACGTCTCCTGCAGCAGTCGCTGCTGCTCGTCGCGCTCCTTGTGCCACGCCAGCTCCATGCGCGTGGCCAGCCCCGCCACGCGCGCGCGCCCTGACGAAAGTAGCCGCTCCTCTTCGTACTGGAAATGTATTGTCCCATCTCTAAAGATATTTTACACAGACTAATCCCTACGAAAAGGATTCAAAAACATTTCTTTGATTTTGTAGAACTGTTAAAGTCTGTTTTGCCTTCGATATATTATGCATAGTCTTACATCATGTATGGAAGATTTACATATCTTCGAAAATTGTAGTAAAATGCAGAATTTCCAGACACCAAACATGGTAAACTTTTTTTAAATGATTGATCGATAATTGAGCGATTCGTAATTGTAACTAATTGCAAAATTTATCAAAGATTTTGTGTTAAGTTTGATACCTACCTCATTGAGTCGTGACTGCATTTCTGCAAGTCGAATTTCCGCAGAGGACCGCTCGCTGACCAATTCGGTGTTAAGTTTGGACGCCAGTAATCTTGCTTCGCATAGTTCGTCCTCAAGGCAAGCGTTCTGCTGCTCCAGCACCGCGACCTTCGTTCGATATTCTTCCTAAAATATAATTCATATATATAAATTAGGGTAAAGTAAATATCATTTTTTATCCAAGTTAGATATTTGAAAATGCTAGGTCATGCTTCAAGGATTTGATTTTAAATGTTAAGTTTTAAGTTCAGGTGACAGATTTTAAACTTTCCATAACATCTGGCAACAATTAAGCGTAAACCTTTTAAAAATCTTCACAACCGTTATTCCAAATATAATTTTCGATAATAATCTGTGACGAAAACATTAAGTACCAACCTCGTCAGCACTAGATATGGATGTTCGTTGAGCTCTAGCATTTTTATCGCCTTCCTTCGCTTGTGCAATAGATTTCTGAGCTGAATCCAACATTTGTTTATAATTATCACGTTCTCTTCTAAATCTCGACACCTGTGCCATGAGTTCGTAAATTGAAATTCTTGAAATTTAGCTTCATGAATGTATATATTTGAGTTCATTTTAAAATGTCTAAAGATTTATGCAATAAATAAACATAAAATCAAAGTTACCTGGACGTGAAGCGATTTAAGTTCATCCCGCATGCTGTTCATTTGCGCCTCGTATCTCATCTTGGTATCATTGACCTCGTTTTTCCTGGCCTTGTCTGCTTGTTCTAGTCTAGCATTCAAAGCTGCTAGTTCACGTTCTAACTCCGCATTATCAGCTGTTAGAGTTCTTTGCACTTTGCTTACTTTTTCATAGTCTTCTAATTTTTGACGAGCTTCTTCTAACTGTCAATATACATTTTATGTTTACGGAAAATAAATATAAATGTATGTATGGATAATAAAAATGTATAATAATATGTAAATTTTGTAAATGGGATACGTTTTTTATGAATATAATTGTTACTAATGATACTAGTACAAAAATGACTTATATGTAGTAGTAGGTATATTTTTGGTTGGTACAAGACAGTATATAGTATTTATTATGTGTTCCACCAACTAAAATGTCAGTGGAGGGTATGCAGAAC
>DWDT01005786.1:0-10168 GCA_018245595.1 Microceris scylla
TGCTGGACATAGGCCTCCCCTATGAGCGCCATCGCGCCCTGCCCTCGGCTTGTCGCATTCAGCATCTGCCTGCAGCCTTTCGCCGATCACCGTTATTTTATTATACGTTACTCTTATGGAACTTAATATATTTTTGTATATATTTTTTCATACATCAATAATAAAAACAAGTAAAGAGAAGAATAACATTTCATAAAAAAAAAATTCATAAAAAAATAATGATAAATTAAATCCCGAATCCCGGCACGCTAACGAGGTTATGCGGACATGCCAGCTACAGTCCTACCACGGTAATTAATGTAAAACGGCTGTTTATATGACATTGACGTAAAATTAAAGATTGATTTACGTTACACACTACTGATCAACCGACAGGTAAATAATTAATCTGCGGAAAGTAAGTTCTGGTACGTTGACTTTACCAACTTAATTTGTAACACAAGTATTATGTCAAAAAAAATTGTAACAAGTATTGATAGTTATGTTTAATATTATTTATAAGCGTATAAAAAAACTTCTGCACGACTGTAATATTAATGGGTTAGTATTAACGACTGTTTAAAGTCTGTCAAAATGAGCGGGATAAGATTAAAAAGAAAAATGTTTAGCAGTAAAACTGTGTACAAATCCAGTGTCCAGCACTACAATCAATAATGAAACAAATTAAACAAGCAATATTACCTAACACTGGCAACTCCGAACTTTTTAAAATATCAGTTTCCCTTTTTTTAATTGAAATATCCTTTAAATTTACTGACCTCTTAAAACATCAGCAGGGATTAGCCGCCTGTAGGTTTTGGTCTTGTCGTCTTCCTTAGTCTCCTCAGCGGCTAAGGCGATGGCGAAAACGGCGAAAGCTACCAAGTACTTCATCTTTCAAACACCTTACGAGTGCCGGTACGGAAAAATTTTAAAAACCAAAAAGGGCGCGTATTTTGACAGCTCCGCGGTCCGTTCGTGCGACACGACTGAATTAGACTTTCGGTTTTCGCGTCCATTTATCCAAAGTTGGCGGGAGGGGAGTGAACGGCCAGCAATATGGCCAGTGACACAGCCTACTAAAACTTAGCAAGAAAATACGATGTAAAAAATACGAAACGCGCACCTGAAGGAGTGTATAAACGTGACAAATTGTTTAATTTTCAATGAAAAACTACACCCACCCGTGATACATTACACTTAGTGATTTTTCTAGAATATATGTTAATTTCAATATACAATATATTACAGTTAAACAAAATATGGGATGAGGAAAATTACGTTGATTATACCTAGTATTTAAAAGTATCAATTCCATTGAAATAAAAAATGATGTAATTGTCTAATACTCTTCACTTATCACAGACAACAAAGAAGTCCGGACAAATAAATAAAAAAAAGTAACAATTATTAGAATGGAACTGCAGCTATAAATATAAAAGCAAGATGTAAAAATAACAATAAACAAAAGTTTAAACAAAGCAAAACGCATAGATCGCTCTAATTCTCAGTTCAAAGTAATACATCTTTAGATCAATGTTTTGACGTTTTTTTGTATTGTAGTGCGTTATACTTTAGCGTTAAATTATCCTACTGTTTTATTTTTCTATGTAATCACTCACTGCTGCATTATTTTTGTATTTAACGATGTCTCAGATTTTACGGTGCCTTTGTTTCGAAATCCTTTTCCCTGTGTTATTTATAAGTGACTCCTCGATAGTAATATCCGACCACTGCTGATTCAATTTATTACTCCTCGATGCCTTGTTTGAAAAATATATAGATTTGGTCAAATATGAGGTAAAATATGAGATTCTGCTCTGAGATGACGCAAAAGCCGTAAGATAGTGTAATGTTCTTACGTGCCACTTCAGGTTTAGTCGCGCATCGACAATCTCCTAGACTATACATACACTATTCGTATATTAACACTATTGCAACAGATATACTCAGATTGCCTTTGTTATCTTTCCAGTTAAAAAAGTTTCGGAAGTGACGTAGCCGGTTTTACTGCCAGTATGATGATCGGAACATCGACAACTATCACTTTTGTTTTATAATTCTAAACTTCGTAAATAATCGTGAAATCATACCCGTAGTCGACCCAAGGTAGAAAGAGGTGTGTGGTGCACGCCCACGTTTCACCCGTTACGCTTACGTCCCACAAAGGGATAGGTGGTCAGCATATTGGCATACATCATCGTCATCGTCAGCCTCTCCGGTCCTGGGCCTTCCGAATCCAGCAGGCGCCCGTTGTCTACTTCAGGGCGTCAGACCGGGCTATACACCAGACACATATACAGACTTCGAGCCACTACACGAAATTTCTACTAGAAAGTCTAAGTTACAGACATCCAATAATGGTAGTAATTCTATAGTAACCCATAAATAATGATTTTCAAAGACGGTAAAACCCAATATGAAGGGCTCCATTAGTGCACTACTGTATGTAACGGGCGTTAAGTGTATCTATGTCTGTTAGTTTAATTACGCGCTAACTAAACTAACAGACATAGATACACCAATTGATACCAATCGTTTCATTATTATGTTAAAAATATTCTACTGACCTTTTGACTAACGATACGCACGTTGAACACGTGGACGTGAACGAGGTGTTAAAGCCCTTGTATTAACACTAGAACATAAACGAAATCGGAGCAGTGAGTACCTAGTGTTTTAGATATCTAAGTTTGGAATGCTTGCAGTTCAAATCAACGGACACATATCTGAATTTACAAAGTTATTACATTTTTAGGATTACATATCAGACCCTGTAACTGGGAAGGAATATATCATAAACATCGTACACTGTTTACAATTCTTATCAATAACAATGGTTGTCAACGTTCTGATAGGAGACCCATTTTGAATTTTGGAACATAAGGAAAAAAAACTTTGGATTCGATTTTCAATCAGCAAAAACATCTGAGTGCTGAAGTCAAGTGTTTGTTGTTTTTAAATGTTAAGTACGTATTTTTGTTAAATATGTTTTTGGAATTATTTAAACTTTATATCTGCTTAACACACGTATGAGCTTCCGGTTTTAAGGGTTTTCAGTCTCTGTGGCGATTTCGCTGTAGTAGCTAGGATTTCACAAAGAACTCTAGATGGGTCCGAATCTAAGTAGAATCTTGAATAACACCTGTGAATTATGTACATGAAGTAGGTACATGATTTAATCGTCTATATAGATATTCACGAAACGTTTGATAGTGAGATAAGTCTTGTATTTATAATATTAAAATGTAGTTACTACATGTAAAAATACTGTTCAGTTGACCGAGCATAAGAAATTAATTGGTGTATAAGTAACATTACAACCTGAATACTCATATACCTAATCATGGGTATATCCAATAATTATATTGGTATTATAGTTGGTAATGCGTTATTATTAAAATAATAGCCTGACGACATCCATCCTGAATCCTTCAGTCCGATGACATAATAGCCTGATGACAGCTTTGTAGTATTTTATTGAAAACTATGGTTGGAACCCTTGGTAGATCTTTTTGAGTTTACCAAAACGTCTTTCGTGACGCGGCGGAGAAGAGTACTAAACCCGGTATTTGAACCCAGGACCTCCCGATCAACAGTCGCACTTACAACCACCCGACCAACGAGCCAGTGAATTAAAGTAAAATATATCTCATAAAACCAAAACCCTAGCGCAGGACTTAAAGGGCAAATGACGGAAAAGATTGCCTTGATGTTATTGCAGTCGTTCATGTCAGACCTTCTGTAATAAATTATATTATATTTGTTTCATAATCTCGAGATTCCTATCACGGTGATTAAATTTTTCCTTGGATTCTATCGCTGATAATTATCTGAAGCGGTTTCTTCATTTCTTTTAAGGTCTCATTGCTAGGCATAGTTTTCGGAAGACCCAGAGCATTTGAAGACTAGCAAGCTAATTACTCACTATTTAGCTTTTAGCGAAGTGAAATCAAACTACAAAAATTTGTAGACTGTTTTTTTGTTTAGAGTTTTCATTGTCATACGAGAAATCTCTTTCGACGGTAAATAAATATTGTGACCTATGTTACAGAGATTGTTAAAGTTGTTAATAAAGGAACAAAAGCAAGCCATATCGCTATGAAAGTGATTTTCAAAGAAAACATGTGTAGCGAAATGCTAAATAAAGTTACTTAATATTCACGTAACTTACGAAAATACAACAGGAGATACACCACAAGTGAGACAAATAGGAAATTAATAGGTATGTGTATTTAATTCTACATTTTAGCATTTCAAGGATTGCAACAAACAGAGCGAAGAATATGTTCGAATATTCTGGAAGACAACGGTAATATAAAATGTCAGAGAATATGTGATGTTTGAATGATTAATTCTTCTTAATCGTATACTCATGACTGAGGGTAGTGACCACCAAAGGTCGTTCCGCTTGTAACGAGTGCTAATATATTATGTTATTGTTTTATTAGCACGTAAAGACGTGATAGGCAGGGAGCACCGAGTGCCAAATACTGCTCTTATTACAGACCAAACGTGTTTCTTCTACATTCATCAATAAATCATCACGCTCTGCATACATACACGCCGCTTTCAAAAACTTATAACTCCTCCGTCAGTTATAATCCTTTCTAGTCATAATCCGGATCAGTCTATTATTGACATTGTACATCTAACTCTCTATAAGCTGCGCTGATCAGTGACCATCAAACAACAAATTGAAAACTCTTTTCATTAAACAGGCCGTGGTCCGAAAGTGTAGCCTAAATGTACAGAGTTTCCTAAAATCGACAGCATAGAGCAGTAACAATTATAAGGTTTCTTTATATGAATTTCTAGTTCATGTTGGATGCGAAAAATATCATTCTAAAACGCAAAATGTGCACAGAAAATTTATCACCCTAGATAGTCACACCAATAATATATTATATTATGTAATTCGTTGTTAAATTGAACGTTTAGCGAGCTCATTGCCCAAATTTATATACGTATATATAATACAAGTTCATACAGGCGGTTTTGTTTGCTTGGAAACGTTTATATTCCTGGATATGTCTATGAAACATATACGGTCGAATGCAAAATTGTACTATGCGTAATTGCGTAGAAATATCGATACATTTTCCCATGTAAATTTTAATTATTTTTTCACACTTAGGGGTTGATTTAATAGGTAATATTCTTTAATGTGGTTCACCTTACCGGAGCTTAAATTATTTACATACTATGTAAATGTCAAAGATTTTTTTTTAACGGTTTTCACGTTTACATACAATATACAAACAATTACCAGCATATTTTGAATATTAATATGGATATATCCATGCATATGCAATGGTATTACTTATTCATTGTTGTAACGCCTATTTCAACGATCATTACTCAATCGTTAAATGCGAATCGTTTACTGTTTTGATTGCACGAATACATTTTGAATTTATTTCAAAGTCATGAAAAAATTTATTCACATACAAATTAAATTTCAAAATATTTAATAGCGGCATAAATTAATTGACGTTAAAAAATATATTGGTTTTGATTCAGTTTCTTAGTTAGCGTATTGTACACAACTCTCGAGTATGCCACGCCATCGTCAGCTTACTCCCGTCCACTGCTGGACATAAATAGTAGGCGGCGTACATTACATAGAAATCAAAAGTAGGGCCAGACACTCTCACCATTGTCTTGTGGCAGTAGAATCGCTACAGTCTCCAATGGATGAAACGGGTGGATGATAAATTCGGGACAGTAATTCGCGTAACTTAGTGATTACGAACTCAGCCTCCCCCTTCAAAGGGCCTGGGTTAAAATTATGACGGGCATGTCTTTTTGAAAAATAACATGCGTTTCAACAATTCAGTGGATATTATTTGCGGTAGGTACATAATATTACTTAATCTCAAGACCATGTCGACCTAAGGCCATAATTTGCCATGATGGTCAAGTGGTCAAATGGCAAATCACTTTAATTCTTCTCATATTCAAAGAAGGTCCGTGTCTGACAGTAGAGCGATAAAAGGGTTGACGATGATGACGCGCATTGGCCAAAATACATGTCCGGACAAGGACTTGGATACGGATATAGATATTAATTTAAAAAAATCATGAATAGATACGTTGATACATATACCATTGGCAGAAGCGTTGGTTAAGAGTAAGAAAAAAATACTTTTTCCCTCATTAAAATAATTTTGAAAATTTACAGCTCTAAAAAGTTCGTTAACAATTCTCGCGCCCCTGAGAACATTTAATTTATATACAACACATTGTTGTAGTACTTTCGTTATAAAAAATATAACAGACGGAATAGCCTTCACATTTAGACACCTAGGTTCTTACTAATAGTTTCAACTTATAGATTCTTTCAAATCGACATAGCGGTCTAGCCGTGAAAGCTTAGTGAACAGACAGGCTCACTTTCAAATTTATAACGTTAACACGAATAGCGGTATGGATTGTTAGCTAGCTTTTCACTTTTCAAAGTGAAAAGATAGCTAACTTAGAATAGGAGCTTAAGAAGAAGCCAATATTTCCCAGGTCTAACTTAGCCATAGAACAAAGAAGTACGTACATATCTGATATGACTTTCATTATAAGACTTCGTTCGTACTGATTGCCTAATAATGTCAATACAATACTTAACCCTTATTACATTCTTTTAGAGTATTTAATTACTCCTTATCCTTTCCACAGCCCAACGACACTTCAACGTCCATGTAATCAGGCTAGCTTTGCTAAGCTTAAATCTCACTGAAACCATCTATTTCTTTAAATAAAAAGCTTTTGCTTCTGTTCAGTCCATAATTCATAACCTTTGCAAAAACTCATTTAACTCTATCGATACGTTGCTACGTAAAAGAAGAACAAAACTACAAACAAGCTTCGTATTTGTAACATTAGTAGAATGACGTAGGTTTTTCTGCGTTAGTATGTTATCCTTTCCATTCCCTCCGTTTCTACGGGCTCATATGTAACATGAACATACATACTGAACTCTAACACTCACGGATTTACACGGGAGCTTTATACTACTACATAGTAACGCTTATTTTGCAAGTATATAGGAGTACTGCGTACTTTGTAAAGCATACCAATCAGTTTGTATGTAAGTCAAAAATTTTCAAAAACTTTGATTTTTCAGAAGCTTTTTGAGAAGTACTTTCTATTTGCGGGATGTTGAATATGGATAACAGTACAACAGCCCGGAAACGTTTTATAACAAGAATATCCCTGTCTGATACGTACTCCACTTCTTTGTGGAAAAATGCTAAGTGAGCAGCAATTCTCTCTCCTGGAGATGTTTCTGCATTGCACAGTTTTGAAATCTGGATCATACGAAATATGTAAAACGCGCTGAATAAAGATATTGACAATGAAAATATAGAGCAAAAAGATTATTTCTATAAGTAGGTACACTTGTACCTGTTTCTTACGTAGGTACCACCAATGTACATAGAAAAATATCGAGAACCGATGAAAATGATAACAATACAACAATACGTGGGCGAATATTTCGTCACTCAATGTCGATGAATGACAGGATTTCATGGTACACTTCACACGAACGTGAGGTCGGCGTTTGGTGTTTTTTTACCTTGTTTTTAGTTTGTAGGTACTTACATTAAGCCTTACTAATAAGACGTAAGTTACGCGATCGAAATCGTAAACAACGGAATAGTTTGGTTTAAAACGTGATACATGTTAATAATAGCAGTAAAACTGAAAAATCGTACACACACACACACAAACACATTTACTAACGCATGCACACTCACAACACAAGCTCAAGTTTATAACCCAAGCTGACGCTTGGATGGGCGAATGCAAGTGGATTTACTTTTGTTTCCGTGATTTATAGCCTTGTTGAGTTGTTGGTTCGTTTGAACTAGAGCAGCAATTATAACATTCTTATGATTTGTAGTAGGCATACACAAAGAAACGAGGCTTCCAAGTAAGGTCGTAGTGTTAGAAACACTCAAATCATTTGCACATCCCACCATTGGCCACGAAACTTTCTTGCTCCGGCTATAGTTCTAAAGTTAGAAGTTTAGAACTATAGTCTCCAAAAAACTTCAGGTGTTTTTAAACTGCCAAAAAGGCTTCGTATAAAGTTGGACGATTGTTACTTAACAACGCTGTTCAAAGAATCGCTTGTATTTTGCAACCGCATTAGCGTGGCGCTTCGTGGTAAACCACATCTGCACAGTTCTATCTAAAGAACTATTAATTAACATTGGACTCGGGTGGCACTGGACTGCAGTGGTTGAGACTCTTGTTAAACAATGTCACACAAATTCGTCAAGTTGGATATGTGACACGAAGTCAACCAAGCCCAGTATTGTTTGAATTCGCATATCATATGTACCGCTTCATCAAAGTTAAGAACATTGTTCCTCTTATACATAAAAACTGCTCAATCATGTATTTCTCTTGTGCTGTTGTTAATCATTGTTATTGCTTTGCTATTGTTTTGATTATTTCTATTGTTTTAAAAATTCTCACGTTTTACGTTTGATTGTGTAGTCATTACCCTTTTCCTTTCCTTTTTGTTTAATTTTTCAACATATTGTGTTGCTCTGAGGATATTTTGGTGTACCTACCCTATCCGCAAAGTAATAATCCAGCATAAATATTAGATACTTAGATATAATAGAAGTTTTATAGTCCGCATTTGTTATATCAGATTATCCATTAATTTGGCATACGGATTCAATTCGTACATCAAACATAAAAAGATCACTATCTTAAAACTCAAACTAATCGTTACGACCTGCGGAGAATGCACTTAACAGTTACCAGTGCACGTTCACACTAATAAATCTGTGCTTTCAAAATCACTATACTCGCGAATGGCTCTAAAAACCGAGAACGTGATCTCACGAGAGAAAGGATGGTCCAGAATTACTGATGCTGCTAAATTGTTAGTAAGATGTACCTACAGTAAATGTTTCGTTCCGCTTTGTATGCGCGGCAATACCAATAGTGATTTTACGTTGATTTTAGGTGCCCGATTGTCAACTGTCGTGATAACCTCGTGATTTGGATGATAGACTTCCACCCCGGAGGTCTGCAGATGATGTCCTGACTTCGCACTGCTTTGAGGGTGTCTAAGATTCAATGTCTCTAGATATTGTTCTAAGAAGCACAAGTTTCATCATGATGCGTCCTTTACCATTACAACAAGTGACATTTTATTCTTACAATGGTATAAAAACACGAATGGTGAAAACTTGGTCCTGAGATTTAAACCCCATATCCGGGAAGGAGAGGTATGTATGGTATATGTTAACCACTTGGCTAGCAAGATTTTTAATCAAAATAATTATATTGCGTTGTTTAGATATATAATAATTGGACTGCCTCGTCTGTCGTGTTGGTTGCAAGTGCGACTGCCGATCGGAAACTCCCGGGTTCGATTTCCGAGTCGAATACTACAAAATTTTCTAATTTAGATTTTGTAGTTGTAATTCAGAGTCCGGATATGTACATGGCAATAGGCTCACCACCTATTCCAGAGTGGGACGTAAACGTAACCGGTGAAACGTGGGAGTGTTCTGCTTTTCTCCGCCTACCTCTTCGGGAATTACAGGCGTGAAGTTACGTTTACGTTTAATTATAATGCGAATAATGTTAACGCATAATGAACAGCAACTGTGTGGAACGATAATGAGAATTTCAGAATTTCCTGTTTTTTGACATTGTGAACGCGAACAGATATGATTTTTATAGAAATGGTTATTGTCTAAAAACATCGTACAAAAGATCCGACTACGACTGGTGTTTTTGGTGGTGGAAATGAGACTACTAGATGAAATATAAAATCATTTTAAAGAGGAAAGAGCTGCGATATTTTAAGATAAATTACACACGGCATTTTCTATGCCTTCTCTACATACCTCTTGTCTATGCAAACTTTTCAGCTACAGTTAACTCCCAGACAAAGAAACACAATCATGCTTGTTAGACAATTGCTTATTTGTTCTGGGTGGGAATTGAACCGCCCACGACCGATTCAGCAGTCACGGTCAGTGACCAGTGGAGTAACGCTACTCGCGTATAATATAATTATGTATTTCATAAATGTATATCAATGAAGTGAGAGACTAAATTCTTGACCACTAGGCTACTATCACTGCTTTCAGTCGTTCGATGATTATAATTATTATAATTCATGGTCTTGGAATAGTTTTATACCGCCTAGACGCCTCGT
>DWDT01005787.1:0-10168 GCA_018245595.1 Microceris scylla
TATAATTTAAGTTTGTGTAATTACAGCATTAGAGTGGATAAAATAGATATACATTAATAAACTAATAATTAATTATAATTTAGTATTTTTAAATCGGAGTTATATGTACATTTAACGTACATTATTTTCGGAGCGAATGAGAAAAATGTAGAGTTTCTAAGTCAATGCGATTTAATGCTGAATCTAATCTAAGTCGTGACTATACTACAAGGGAGGGTTCATATAAGGCTGGCTCGCTAATCTGGACCGTGTGATACTGTATCAATGTACGCATTGTGTGGATTTATATGGGAAAACCTGTAAAATCAATTCGCTTTATCTAGCGTGGAAGCGTTCTTATATCCGTACATTTAAAATATTGTGAACACAGCATAATGTTGGAAAGGTAAAGGCCTTCTGTTAATACTTTGTTGCATCTTGCATTCTGCAACATTCTGCAGAATATGTCGAAATATGACTTGTTGGGAAACATAAAATGTCTAATGATAAAGCATTTATAGGTTTATCTATAATCAAATTACATAATAAAATTTCTCGTCATGACCCATACTGTATAAGGATTCTCTTAAGTAAGTTATTGCTTAAAAAAGGCTATTTTATCAACAAGGCTTATTTATGTGTGGCTTGACGCTAAATCCTAAATTGAACATACTTTATCACGACTCTCTAACGATAATGGATGAAACTGGATCAGTATACGGTTTCAAATATTTAGACTGTCCCGACAGTCTGGGTCAAGGATTATCGAATTAGCCAATAATGAGGAGAGGTACCAAATTATCGTGCTATTCGGATGCTGAGGGTACATACATATGTTGAGATTTTCTATCCGTGACTGGTCTCAGTTTCAAAAGCTGACCGTGTATGTTTTTATAATCTTACTTTTAAACAAAATAAAAATTATAATATTTATACAATGAATTTCAAAGTACACACATACACGTCGCTCATTTGCGAGATTACTGTAATATCTCAAAAACATACATATTTTTCAGGAAACGGTTTAATAAGTTTGAACTCACAGTTATTCTAAGACCATTATGTGGCTTATGGCTATCCTATAATTTATGACTTTTATAACAGTCATACAAAAATTACAATTTTAAACTTTTGAAGTAGTTTTTTTAAATATACCGTTTTGACATATTAGTGTTCTCGCAAATAAGTGATGTACAATACTACTGACACGAGTACTAGGATTACATCATTACAAGTTTTCCTGTACTATGGCATTAACGTTTAGAAACAAATTCCTCGAAAAATATCCAAATTTCAACTAATTATTACTTGTCAAAGTGCTTTATAACCGAAATATCAAACAGTGCGACATTTTATAATTCCTTCATAAGTCCATTATAATTAAAACTGTGATTTCTTAACGGTTATTGTTTGGGCGTCTGAAGTTCGGTATCCAAGGTCAAGTATAACGTTATTAGTTAATAGGTATTGTGTTTCACAAATTCAAAATAAACTTTATTGTTGTACGTCACGTAATTGTCATATTATGATAATTAGGTAACAATTTAATTCATAATCGTAATTTCTGACTATCACCTGAGAATTTTATTTATCACTAAGTATTTTATCAGTTAAAAGTTTATCGTACAAACTCTGTCCATCTGTTTGTTATTATTATTATAAAGCGTTGATACATTGATTGAATGCTTGCGACAGAATGCGAAGTGGCATCTTCGGCACGCGTCCGGTGGCATTTTAAAGATATTTTACCTATTTCTGTATAAATATGTTATTAGATATTAGTTTCCGATATGTAGGTATTTGTTACCAAGATATTTATAGCCTAAAATAAAATACATTAAAAGTACGTTAATATTATAGACTCACATTTTTATTCAAATATAATACGTATTCCTGGAATGGAATATTTTTTTTTGGATTTCTCGAAAAAAATAAGATTCAGACTTCAAGAAATCCCGTGATTCAATAAAGCTTGAGCAAAGAATTTCCAATATTGTTAACAAGAAATTTGCGAAACTGTTCACCTACGAATAGAAATCAAAAGGTAAATTCAAAAAGAGACGAGATATGTATTTATCGAGATATCTATTTTGAAAAAAACGATTATGATATACATATTTATTGTAACATTTTATAAAGCAGTTACTTCACTTGCCTTTTTGAAAATACATACTCATATATTTACTGTTTTCATTGTGCCTTTTCGTGTTTAGATATGTCATGATTAATTTTGAATGCAATAGTGACGAATCAGTAGTAGAGCTTACTACAGGTAAATTAACATCAAAGCGACTACATAGATGGCGCTTCCCTAAAGCATTGGTACATGATTTAAGAGGTTGCTACACCACTCAAAGCGTTGCTACATCGCTCAAAGTGTTGGTACGTCATTCAAAGTCAACTGCAATAAGGCTGTGGCTATGCAAACTGAAATTGTGGTTTAGGTTACGTATTCAAAGTCTAAAAGCCGACTAACTGCGCTTAACAGTTGATTGCGTGTCAAATGTTTGATTGAATGAATTTGTATGGCGTTGGTTTATTATGTTAAATGAGAGGTACGCTAAGAAGCCTTGATTTTTCCTTGCGTTCTCTTTGGCATTAGATACATATATACATTAGTCGTTACGATACATTAGTCGTTCTGTCCGTTTGTTAGGAACACTCTAAGATGTTTTAAATATAATAGGTACGTTGAATTAAAACGACGGCCGTGAATTATAGGGATGTTTATGGGAACGCTGTTCAGTTATAGACGTATGTGGATTAAAGTGATTATGATAATCTAAATTTATAGAAAGAAAGACAGATCTAAAAAAAATTTTAACTTAACTTTTAAAAGATTAATTTGTCTAACTAGTAGGTCATAGGTGGTGTACTGGCTCATGGGAAGTCAGATGTATCCGAAACAGGGGTATGTACATGAAAAGATTAATTAATGAAATAAAACGGTTTAGGTGTTTAAGTATGATGCGCAGGTAGTGTGTACAGATTATTGGCACTCATGCCTATTGCTTATCCCAAAGGTACCTCATGTAATAATGTAGTAATTAATAGGTACAAGAAAGGCACGATTTAATGGTTGACCTTTCACAGTGCCATACGCCCTACGTCATTATGAGTGCTCCAAACTCAAGCTTCCGAGTATTTAATGGACATTAGGGCCGCTATTGACCTTAGATTTAACTTTGAGATGTAGCGAAGCGTTAATCCTTTTGATCACTGAACGCCTCGCTACCGCCCGCAGTTTGTAGTCCTTCTGTTTTGTTAATTCACTAGTTTTTACCTATTAATCCACTTTCAAATGCCGAAGCAGCTGTAATCAACAAATTTTCTCAATCGTAGTACTCCAAAGTAGTATACAGAATAGTCTTTGATGTGATGAATAGGCATCATCATCATTATCAGTCCGTCAGCGTCCACTGCTGAACGAAGACCTCTCCAATAGCATGCCATTGAGCTCCATCTCCAGCTCTTCGTATTATATACTGAACACTATTATATATTATATTACGAGGTTAAGTGTTATTAATATATAGTCACACCAGGTCTGTAACTGGGTACACAGAGAGCAGCTACATTTACCGACTTAACTTTTTTTTTTTTTTATTATTACAAATAGGCTCGCGTTTGGCTGCAATCCCACCTGATGGAAAGCGAGATGCAGCCTAAGGTGTAACACGCTCGCCTAGAAAGTGCCTATTCACCCGTCTTTTGAACAATTCCAGATTATACGAGTTTAATAGTAATAATGTTATACCACACAAAAACAATATGTAGCATCACGTCTGTGATGTCCAAAGGGGTAGGCAGAGGAATGTCGTACATTCCCGCGTTTCGCCGTTACGTTTTAAGTGCCATGAAATAGATTGTGAAACTATTGCCATACCGAAATACTAGATCAGTCAAAAGAGGACAGGACAACAACGTTTGTGGCTTTATCACTACTGAAGGATTTCTTGCCGATAACCAGTACAAACGAAGTTGAAAATAGTTAAACGTACCCGCAGTACATAACAATTCATGTAACAATTATTTAATTACAAGCGATGTACAATAAACAGCGACAGTACTATTTTTGGAAACTCACCGAAAACTACTATGTATCCCTTCTGAGACTACAGGCGTGATGTTTGTTTAAAAGAAAATCAAACGAGCATACATTAAAATAAAGTTAATTATCGTATTTCTAGGATATATAACAGTATTACGTCCATTCTTTGTTGATATTATGAGAATAATCTGCCGAACAAAAGGTCTATTCTGAAATATTTTATTGCCGAACAAAAGGTCCTGGGTTCGATTCCAGGATCGAGCAAAGTGTTATTCGGTTTTTGTAAATTAAAATTTCCAATAATAGCCCGAAGTAAATTTGTGCGCGATGTACAACAATAGACTCACCCCCTGTTCCATGGCACGTACAACATAAGTGGTAAATCGTAAGAATATACTACGCTCATCTGTCTAACCCTTCGGGGAAAATAGGCGCAATGCTATATTATATTAGTCTTGCACGCCACTAACCGAAAGTAAATTCGCCGTACACATTTCGCAAATGCTTAAATCGTTTAGGATTTAACATTGTTTTCTATAATTTTACAGCGTACTTGTCCTAGAAACGGCTCATCGTAAAACTTTATTTTGCCAGCACAAAGGCCGGCGAGCACGCTGTACGTTTAGCAACATTTGCTTACCCATAAACACTTGGAAAGGTCTAGAACTCACAACTTTTCTATGTTTACACTAACGATTCAAATTTCACACTATCCTCTTTTTTCATTGGCTACCTAAGGTTAATAGCTGTCGAAATTTATATTGTAGATATAAAAATAGTAATTCTCTGTTTATATATTAGAACAGTGTTTCAGCCAATTCGTAATTGATTTGTGTAACTGTAGACCAATGAAAGAAATTTCTGAAGATCTTTTAACTAGTACACACGCATACATATATCTATAATTTTTGCACACACGCACACCCTATTACACATCTGAACAAATTATTGAAAATGTGGATCCCCAAAGCACCAGACTGTGCAAAACACGCCTCGGGCGAAACACCCCCTCGCTGCGAAGCGATAATGGCAACAGTATAAAAAAACAAACGCCAACACATATGACGACGATACACACACACATACATTCTTATGCAAGAAACGAATACAGATAAACGCGCCCTCTAATAAAAAGTGTAAATAAAACGAAATTGAATACATACATATTTCGTGTCTCGTTAGTTTTCCGTTGATGTGAAAAAAACAGTCACATTTTTCTATTGCATTTTATTCCATTACATTAGTGTGATGTACCCGAAGTGTAGTAATGGGTTCATCACCTGTTCTACGGTGAAACGCACAACATAACTGGTGAAGCGTCGAAGTAAACTACACTTCTATGCTTACCCCTTTCGAGAAATACAAGTGTGAAATTATGCTTACATTAACATGAAAGCCAACTAAAAGAACAAAACAATAAACGATAGAAGTATACACACATATCTTGGCCTCTATTAAGAATTTATGTGTCATTTAAGTACTTGTGCACGCTTTGTTTTTAAAAGAATGGCGTACCTTTATTTGGTGTTCGTTAATTGCAAAAGTACGCACGTATCTACCCACCTAACCTACTTATTGAGGTTTAGGTTAAATTCTACGTTAGTTGTGTAGATCTGTTGATTTATAGCAGGAACATAATTTGTTTACGTCTTAGTGCAAAAATTTTTAATGTCAACCGGCCGTCCGGTCGGCGTCACAGCCACCTGCTCTTATCAGTGAACCCTTTTTTGTTTGTTCTTCAACAATGGATCAGGCGATTAGTGATGCGTTTTCACCGAATGAAAAGGTAATAAACAAGGAATGTTCATCTACGGTATCTCAAGGTGTTATTCCCAATGTAACATTGTAGTACGATCCGAATATTAAAGTAAATATATGTGGCGATATTTTGGAATAGGAGAAGAACATTTTCAAAGAGGGAGAACACGAGATGGAGTGAAAGGATAAAAGGGATTATTTAATTGGGACTAAAAGGCCTAGAACACAGATAGACTCTTCTGAAAGTGCTGAACATGAGGATCATGTAGGGTGGCATAAATTAGAAGAGAAAAAAAGAAAAATAGAAAGAAAAGTTGAAGACGCGGATAAATCGTTTAATAAGGATGACATGCTGATTTATTTAACGAGTAAAAAAAAGTTGCCAAAACATTTTGCAATGGCTAGATTTTTGAACGAAAATAATATTAAGAATATTACTGAAGTAAAGGACGTGGGCCCATTTTAAAGTAAGAATCGAATTTGAAAATGTGATGAACGCCGAACAACTTTTTACCACTGAAAATATTACGACAAAAGAATAGTTAGTTCACAAACGAATGGAACTAAATTACTCATATGGATTTATTAGAAATGTAGATCCAGAGCTGACGGATGAAAAAATTTTAGAAAAGATATCTTGTGGTATCCAAATTATGTCGATCAAGCGTCTTATGCGTAGAGATAGAAGAGACGGCCATTGGTGTCCAAGCGAAGTAGCCAGGCTGGTCTTCAAGGTTGCGCAATAACCCCCGTAAGTTACGGTAGACAATTGCGTAACAAAGTTGAACCATATGTTTACCCCGTATCCTAGTGCTATAAATGTTGGAGAACAAGGCATAGTATTCGGAATGGCTCAGCCAAAAATTGTGATTATCCCAATTGCGGTGGAAATCATGTTAACTGTGAAACTACATCTTTTGCATGCGTTAACTATAAGGGTAAATATATGGCTATGGCTAAGATTTGTCTAGTTTTCTTAAAACAGTTGAAAAAACTCATGGCAGAGTTTAATTGTACATATAAAAGAGTGCTCACTGTGTATGTACCACCAACTCCTAAGTTTTAAGGGAACAAAGATATGCCTAAAGAAAAATTGCATTTTCCTCCCTTTAGAAACAAAATAGAGGTTAATAATGAGAAGTTATCTACTACTCCGTCGACTTTTCGATCTTATGAAAATGTTTTAGGCAACGAGTTTCACAATATTGGAGAACCAAATAAGGTTTGAACCAATAAGATTTGAACCAAAAAATAAGAATGAACTTAAAAAGAAAAACGAAAAAGTTAAAAAAGATAAGTTTCATGAATTGGACTGGAATAAACCTTATAATCGCAGCAGTGTCGACAGTGACATGGAAGAGTTTAATAATAAGGCCACTTTTATAGAAAGGTATTATTTATAAGAGGTATGACTTTCCACATGGAAGTTCATGAATTTATTTATTTGTTTGTAATTTTTGCACTGGAGTTCGTTTCAGAAATGCCTGGTATAAAGACATTTTTGAACATAATTTTCAATGGCTTCTTCTAGGAAATATGAGTTATATATTATACTATGGAATGCCCAAAGTTTTTACAAAAATCAACTCCTTTAAATAATTGCTTCGAAAAGAAAGAGTTCACATTGCCGTTGTAAGTGAAACTTGGTTAAATAAAGAGAAAACCATTAATGCCAAAGGTTATATGTATTCAGAAAGAATAGATTCAATGGAAATTTGATGATTTTACTACACAATTCAATAAAATCATTATATTTACTTTAAATCAAATATAACTTCTGTAGTATTTCATGCATTGAAATACTACAAGTTAAGGTTTTTAACTGTGAAGTTATTGAAAATGTGATAGGGATTTATTGTCCTAGTAATGTTAGTAGGTAACAAAAACATTGGGAAGAGATTTTAGAATTAAATTCACAATTTTTTTTTATCTTGGATGATTTTAACTGTTATCATGTTTCTTGGTCTAATAAAATAGATAACAGAGGCAATCATATAAATTCAACTATTTTAGATAGTATTTTTGGAGTAGTAAATAATGGAGATATTACACGAATGAGGGTTGTTGACGGTGAGTTAAAAAGATTTTCACCTGACATTTCATTTGCAACTTCGGATATTCCACTCGATTTTGAACGGTCCTTGCTTAATGAATCTCTTGGATGTGGATTATCTCTTCATCAAAATCTCCCAAAAACATCACAGTAATAATATTCGTCCAAGCAAAAGGAGAAATTATAAAAAAGTCAATTGGAGTGCTTACAAAAAAACTAAAGAATATTTTCATTGACTTTCAACTTTCAGGCGATTTGCAAAAAGATTACGATTTATTTGTCAAATATATTCATATAACTGCAGAATTATATATCCTAAATTATTATTTTAATCAAAACCCTCTTGTTGATATTACTCTTAAAACATATTGGACTGCAGACCTTGCAAAATCGATTACTGAACGCAGATAAGCATTGAAAAAATTTCATTATTTTACAAAAACGTCGCCGACAATGGGCTTCCTGAATGCTTACATGGCGTGCGCTGGCTCAACCTTATGAGACACATAAAAACAATGTTCTACAAAAACACTGTCCTTTAAAAAACCTATACAAAAAGTCCGTGATGATATCTGATTATCTCTTAAGATTGAGCGACAGTAACTATTTTAATATATTTAATATAAATTTTAATTTATCGGGCTATTGTTAATTTTTTTTTTGTTTAATTTGGTATTAATCATTATCAAAATAGCTATAATAGTTACCTTTGGCATTTCATCAAGAATGAAATTATATTTTACAGTATATCATTATAATAAATATATTAGAAGATATCCTAGATTCAAAATTATCCGCAACGAAAATTCAGGCTTACGAGTAGAATGGGAAGCACGCCCGGAAGCAGCTGTGGGGTGCTCGCGTGTGCGCCGGACGAGCCGCGCGGTGTGCGGGGACGGTTTGTCAATTATCATGTCATTTTCGATATTATAATATTGTGTCAAATTGTGCAATTGAATTAGCCAACATCACGTATCTCCGCGGATGAAGCCGCGGGCAAAATCTAGTTCATAAGTTAACATTATTAAAGTTTATATCAGAGTTATTTAGTAACCGGACTAAGGATACTAAGGTTTTTATACTAACAACTTGTTGTACAATATCTGAGCTAATTATTAACAGTAACAGTTCCAATAATCCTGTTCAAAAACGATTGCAGTCCAGACGTTACTATTTTTACTTGGCAAGAACTTTATGCATAAAATTTCATACATGTAAATATATAGATACATGTATTTTACTGTAGGTACATTTAGAATACGCCACAGTTTAGTTAGATGACTTTTAATAAAATATACGCTATTAAATCCTGAAGGTAAGTAACAAATAAATAATTATTCAAGTAAGTACCTACTACAAAAAATTTGCAAACTCGCCATTGCTAAGAAAGTTAATAATCGAAGTCTGTTATTTTTTTATTTTATTTTCATAAGGAATTGTACAGTAATTGGCACTAAGGTATCTAACTTTTAATTACTGTTTTTTTTCATTTACAAGACCATACTGTACTGTTAATTCATAGATGTATAATGCTTATGACTACTGGCAGTAACTAATAATAGTTAAAAAGTAGTGCGACAAGATGTTCATAGTGATTTAGAAATGTCTTCCGCATCAAGTGCAGTCAGCTCAAATGGCTAATGAATAAATTCTCAAAACCTTACTTCGAATGTGATAAGGACTAAATTTTGAGGTGAACGCGTATCACATAGATATTACCACTTTCATTAGAAGATAAATGAGAAATATCGTGCTAGATTCTCGGTTTATTTTTATTTAAACAGAGACAGATGAGAAATCTATATAAATTAAAATGAATCTTTAAATGCGTCGCTAAGCGTAAGACTCGAGAACGGCTAAACGGATTTGGCTGATTTCATTTGTGTCCGAGTTTGAGGAGTGTTCTTATGGAGAGAAAAAACGTAAAATTTACGAGGAAAATAATAAAAAAAAACAACAATAAAAATAACAAAATACCATACAAACCACTCTATCCCCAACTGTAAAACATTTGACGTCAACAAAAACAAAACAAAAGCGCGTTAGGATTATCTTTGGTATGCCCTCAAGTTTATTAGAGGTTGCATGTCATTAATGAAAATAATATGAACCCAAGTGTAATTCAATTATTTTAGGTCCAACGGAGCGGGCGGGTATCGGCTAGTGTACCATAAAAGAGAAGAAAATTTCGTTATCTTCTCATGTAACAATGTTCCAAGGAGTTTTGAATTCTAGTTTTTTTTTTTTTTTTTACAAATAGGCTCGCGTTTGGCTGCAATCCCACCTGATGGAAAGCGAGATGCAGCCTAAGGTGTAACACGCTCGCC
>DWDT01005788.1:0-10165 GCA_018245595.1 Microceris scylla
TTAGAAAAATCCAATAGTACCCGACCCAGGATTTGAATCCAGGACCTCCCGATCGGCAGTCGCGCTTGCAACCATTCGACCAACGAGGCAGTCAACTGCTCTGATGCTGCGATTCTTCTCGCGGCGATTTGCTAGTGAAGGCTAGCGGGAAAACGTTCTAATTGAAGCTATTTTAAGTGTGATGAGGGCTCTTGCATCCTCGGGGAGCTCTTATCTTCGGCCATTCGCGAGCTTAAATTCACGATGTGACTGGTTAGTAAGTGACTGGATGTGGGAGGTAAAGGGGTATACAGCGAGGTTTGCCTCCTCGGCTGTGTTTATACACTCGGGTATGTTATTTACATTTAATGAGTCGGTCTCGCCTAGAGCTTTGTCAAGTTTGGACCAATTTATTATCTTAGTGGTCTTAATTGAATTAGTATGTGCTTTGCCTATGTGTATTAACACAGGACAGTGGTCTGATATTAGTTCATGGACGATGTCCAGGTCTCTGACTGCTAGGGAAATATTCCTAAGGACGCATACGTCTAGTACGTCTGGGCTGTGATTTTTAATTAAGGGATATCTGGTGGTTGCCATAGGGGGAATGACTTCAATGTTGAGTCGATCAGGTGGTCTAGAATATTCCCGTTATTATTAATATTGCTTGAATTCCAACTCGGATTGCTGGCGTTGAAGTCGGCGGCCAGTATACGTGTGATATGTATTACAAAGACCTTAAATTGAATTAAATAAACCATTTGTTATTTACGTTTACATTGTCAATGTCAGACAAGAGACGTCAATAAGACGTCAATAATAATTGTTGTCAGTAAGTAGCACGGCGAAAAGATGTATAATACAGTAAAAGCTCCTTATTCGGGTTCCTCATTCGCGTTTTCAATATTCACGGGTGAAAATAGTGCAACCCAGTTCCTGTATTCGCGGCTAAATATCTGTTATTCGCGGATGCAAAACGCGGACGCGGTAAACCGCGGTAAACGGTAAACCGCGGTTAACGGTAAACCGCGGTAAACGGTAAACCCAAAAAGATTCGGTGTCTTTTATTAACCCGCCGTTTTGTAAGGCCGGTATTGACTGTTGGAAATAATAAAGAATCCATGCAGACTCAAAATTTAACTGAAGGTGGTGTTGAAGTTACGAAGTGAATAGGGCGAGATGGCTTCGAGCAGATAGAATCGTCTTACAAACAGGAGATGGTAGATTCGCTTAACCGAACAGACTCGGAGGCAATTTTAACTCCGCATTGCACTGAAGAAACTTCAACGAGCAGAGATAACATGACCTTGAATTTAAAAAAACTTGAGTGAAGGCTTAAGAGTGGCTAATGAACTCTGTGATTGTTTTATGAAAATTGATCCATCTATGGAAATAAGTCTTATTTTTAAAGGGAAATTTTTTATACGGCTGAAAATCAATCTCAATTTACGCATGTTTTAAAAGTGGCGAGGTAAAAAAAATTACTACATAAATTCTTTAAACACTTGCCTAAAATTTACAATAAAGATTGATTGTAATTGATTGATTTTAATAATATCTTATATATAAAATTCTCGTGTCACTGTGTCCGTGATTGAACTCCTCCGAAACGGCTCTACCGGTTGTCATGAAATTTTGTGAGCATATTGAGTAGGTCTGAGAATCGGCCAACATCTATTTTGCATACCCGTAATTTATAAGGGTCGTCCACCCCTAATATTTTTTTTTAATTTTTGGACAAACTTTTTTATTTATATTTTTTTATAATGTGGCATTAAAAAATACATACAACCCTAAATTTTCACCCTTCTATCGCCAACCCCTATTTTTTAATAGCAAAATTAGTAGATTTAGTACTTCGTATAATTATAATTAATAATATGTATAATTAATTTAGTACTTCGGTACTACTTAATCTATACATAGTATAAAATAAAGTCGCTACAGCTGTCTGTACGAATTTTAATGTAGTTTTCGTCCAAGGGTAGTGGTTCAAGAGGAAGGTTTATATGTGATGTCGTAAAACGCATTTTTGTGCGCTTACATTGCAAACACTGTCCTAACCATACGAGAAAGATCAAAATAATGTAGTACGAAATTATATATTTTAAAACGGTCTACAAAAACGTCTTTGATTGAATATGTCTATCTCCTGTAAATAACCCACAGTAACCATTTTTGTCTTTCACATGTTACAAAAAATTAATGGGTTATTTACAAAGCTATTTTAAACAATACGGTATTATTTTCCATGCGAAGAAATACTTTAGTTACGTTGTGTATGTAATGTAGATTAAAACGGCTCTTTACAGAATATCATTAAAATGAAATTTTTAACAGATAGCAATGATTTAACATGCGAGGGTAAAGAAACAGGCTGTTAGGTGGTACGAAGTTCGCCAGGTCAGCTAGTATACATATCTATTTACATACATATTTATTCGACAAAAAGGACTGTGGATTAGACTACGAGTATTACGCGTTATTTTCTAGCAGGTTCCTATGAGGTTCGGTGAATTGAGTTCAAGAATTACATATACATATGTATATAGGTTCAGGAAGATTTTTTTTCTAATTAACGTTTCATAGGAAGGTATTGAATACTAAAACAAACGCCAAGCTGTTTAGGCTCTAATCACATATTGCGTTGGGGCTAAAGATACCTTTATTCCCAAACGCAATGATTGGAAACATAAAGTTTCACTGCAACTCCCGTTTTGTAGACGGTATTCAGCAAAAAGACTAATGAAAGCAGTCGTGCACATAAAACCTGAATACAATTCATTCACAAACTGCTTTGACAGGCGAGAGAGGACTTTGCGACTTGTCTTATTTTCAATGTTTCCGAGAAAATGAGCTCAAGCTTTGTGTCATTGCACGATAAATATATGACGTTCAGCAGAACGCAGATGGTAATCCCTAGGAGATGCTTTTGTTTACAGTTTGCTTTAATAAAATACTCGGGTCTTATGTAATATCGTTCCCGCTATCGATGCTGCGGTTGAGAGGTTCACATGATTTCGAATAGTCATCAAATTATTCTACTTATAGGAAAACTATGCGTATTCCGAAATATTAATCAAAATAGCTAATGGGCGACAAATATGGATTTTAATAGGTAACAAACAAACAGGGAGTACTCACGAAGGGCCTCTGTCCGTGGTCACCTGCAACCTGCCTCGATACACTGTAGCTATAGGTTAGGCAACTAG
Source organism: Microceris scylla (assembly GCA_018245595.1). Taxonomy (NCBI): domain Eukaryota; kingdom Metazoa; phylum Arthropoda; class Insecta; order Lepidoptera; family Hesperiidae; genus Microceris; species Microceris scylla. The sequence goes on from DWDT01005788.1 coordinate 3,192, forward strand.
TTTAATTAGCATTCGTTGTTAAGGGCATTCATAAGGATAGTGGGATTATATTATTATAGAATAAACCGTTTTAATTCCTTCAAACTTTTACACTCGCAGGATGCCAAAATTTAAGGTTAATGAAATAGAGTTACATTTCACTGGACGTTATTGGATACTCTTGAAATACTTTGCTTCAAATGTAAGCATGGCCACCTTAATGGAAGAAGCAACTATTTCGCTTTCAAGAATTACTCTAATTTTAGTCCCGTCCGCAATTAAAACAAACCAGATTTTCTACTTTAATTATAATTAAAGATATTATTGCCGTGACGAAAACTTTACCGCTTACGAAACCAATGCATTATTTGGGCAGCTGCACAGAGTTACGACCGCCAAATGTTGCCCGAGATAATGTTGTTCCACGGTGCAATGAAATAATACTTGCAAGGGACATCAAAGGAATATACGCGGACACTTTAGCACAGGATATGACCCAGTTTTGGGTCAAGACCCCGCATTCGATACAGTTTTACTAATAGCGAGGTCCTCCAATGTTTTATGCGACTATTTCTGTTATATAAAATTAGGTGTGTTTCACATAGTAACCTATAATATGCGTGTATGTATGATGATTGCTTACGGGTATTTCGATTGTTAGATATGTACTCGTATATCCGCGCGTGGTCTCAGCGCTATTGTTTGAATTAGAATAAATAGGTGGTGTAAACATGATTCCGATCAGTACCTACATATTTTTCTTACTCAAAGGAGCAATTTTTCATTTGTATTTTTAACTTCTAGATATCTAATTTTTACTTGAAATTTCAAACTAACGTATTTTCCTTTTGATTCGTGAGAAATTGGCAAATAAAAAGGAATGTTGTAATGAAGCCGTGAAGCATACAATAAATATAAAATGCTCAGGGTATAACCGCATACGAAAAATGTTTAACAGATGCAATATAATCGCTACCAGTAAATTGGAATGCTCCATACAATATTGTACGCCTTCCAGACTCTTTTCCACCCTTGGAGATACGAATTTCTACTACACTGTTGTTTTTAGACCATTGACCGCTCTTTCTCTTACGTACAGTTTTGCTCCGTTTAATCTATACGAATCTCAAACTCTATTAATTGTAACTTTTTTGAAAAATGCCAATAGGATTTAGGAGTTAACTAATATTTTAATGCTGTCGTGATAGAGCCCATAGAGCCCGTGTTCACGTGCAAACAAAACGGAAATTAAAAATAATGGTTGCTACAATTTTGTATTTTGCAGTCGAACCTCGAACGACATTTTAACATTTTCGAACGCCTTTACGCCGATGTTATACCTAAAATATTGTTAAATCAAGGTAAGAAATCAATTTACTTACTATACTTTGACCGATCTATTGCGACATATTAAATTTGCATAAAACATAATTCTTCTGAAACGCTGAATTTTTCAGCAGAGTGAACATTTTGAAATCTACATGAATATGTACGAGTATGATATATGTAAAAGTACGAGTATGATATATGTACGAGTATGATGTATGTACCAGTGAACATACTAGAATTTTCTTTTAACGATAACCTTCACGTCACCATTACGTATAGAAACAAATGTATAACACAATGCAATATTCCCTATCTTGCATTCAGGGGTGGAAAGCTGGAATAGTTGTTATGTTTTGTTACAAAAAGTATTTCTTTCTAAAAATATCGTATTATTAAATAATGTCAAGCTATTGCTTTGTTAACTATTGCTGAAAATTCTCAAATTTGTCTCGAATACGAAATAAACGCAGTTGAACATAGTGAAGTATTTGTAATCGAACTGAGCACACCTGATAACTATTTCACAATCAGAATAGAAATGTAAAGTAACTTACCGCCGAGGAGAAAGTAGTAAACGAAGTGAATCATAGATCTGAAATAGAAATAATCTAGACCCATACGACCTGGACAAGACAGGATAAGCACTGCATCACAGGATGAAAAACAAATAGGTATTGGATATGCAAATTCCTATGACTATACAAAATGTAGAAATAGGTTCGAAAATTTCTAATTACTTAGATCCGCAACGCAAAGTTCCTAGCTTCAGCCAATGTGTCTAAACTGATATATTGTGTTCTGTTCCTGAATATTTAATTCAAGCTCTAGTGTTTCATTGAAACGGCAAAATTGCCAATATTGCTGGCTCAGCGTGGTGCGACGCTCCCGTTATGTACGTGACATGCGCAAAGTTTAATCATTCTCATTAATGCATATAGTCCTCCCCGTCGATTTCGACGACGGCGACCCTTAAACTACTTCCTCCTCGCATGTCATTATATGGCTCGCTAAGCCGAACTTAGTTTTAAATGTTCTATCGCAAGTACTGCAATAGAGTTGACCCACAGAGTTATAAGTGTAGGAGGGCTTGGGCCTTATCTTAAGATTTTTGCGCTTTTGGTCCAGGTTATACAGACGATCCTCTTCGAAAGTTTTGACTTTTTTCAATATACTGGTGCATCAGAGCGACATCTGTGTTGCAAACTCCTCCCAGCAAGTGGGGTCTATATTACAGGCCTTAAGATGCCTTTTCAGAACATCTTTGTATCGAAGATGTTGGCCTCCTCTCTTACGTTTGCTTTCAGCCATCTCGGAGTAAAAGACAGCTTTAGGCAAGCGCTGGTCTTCCGTCCGTAAGACATGTCCGCACCATCTGAGCTCACGCTTCATCAGTAAAGCCTCGATGCCGTATATTTTCGATCGTCTTAGGACCTCAGTGTTTGACACTCGATCTTGCCACTTGATTCTCAGAATGGATCTGAGGCACTTCAGATGAAATGTGTTAAGTTTTTTAATGTCAGGCTTGTAGAGGCACCGTGTCTCACAAGCATACAGGAGTACCGACAAAATAAGTGCTCTATATACATCGAGCTTGGTCTTAAGCTTTAGATCATATGATCTCCAAACACGATCGTTCAGACGCCCAAAGATTGCAGCAGCTTTTGCTATGCGTGAAGGAATCTCTGATTCAAGGGTGTTGTCAGATCTGATACAGCTTCCAAGATACTTAAATTGAGCTACTACTGTCAGTGGTTTTCCATCCAATATAATTGCTACATGCTCAGTATTACAACCTCGTGGTGGTTGTTTGAGGATTTGAGTCTTGGAAGCATTTATATTAAGGCCAAATCTTTGGCAAGATCGGTATAGTGCATCCACATAACCTTTAAGGGCTGAAATATCGTTAGACATCAAGCAAACGTCATCTGCATATAATATTTCAACTAGGTGGATGTATAGCACCTGCGATTTCTAAACGTTGTGATATCAAAAACACCCCTGCCTGTTCTAACATGTAGTTCGATCTGATCACTACAAGAGCAAAGGGCATCACACAGCCTTGTTTTACTTCACGTGTAACTGGGATTTCCTCAGATAGTTCATATTCGTGTTGAACCTGAACCTTCATGTCTTCATGGAATTAACGAATGAGGTTGATAAACTTCTTCGGAAATCCTGATTTTCAAGAACAATCCAGAGAGCCTCACGTGGAACTCTATCGAATGCTTTCTCTAAATCGAAAAAGCACATGTAGAAAGGTTGTTGATGTTCAAGGCTCTTCTCTTGGAGTTGCCCGAAATCCACATTGGCTTTCGGGAAGGTAGCCTTCTGCTATTGTACTGAGCCGCGCGTTGATTATGTGCGCTAGAACTTTACCCGCACTCGAAAGGAGCGATATATCACGATATGAGCTCCAGTCGGAGACATCATCCTTTCCTTTATACAGCTTGCGGATTATCGCATCTCTCCAGCCCCTAGGAATGTCCTCATTTTTCCACACCCTTTGGATAAGATTATAGAGCTTACTTACAACGGCTTTTCCGGTGTATTTATATACCTCGGCAGGTAGTTGGTCTCTGCCAGGTGTCTTTCAATTTTTTAGACGCTTAATTGCTCTTATAAACTCATCATAGTTTGGTGGGTCATCTAACTACCTACAAACCGGAAGCTGTTCGATCGAGTTGATGTGTGAAAGGTCAACGCTTTGTATATCTGGGTTAAGGATATCATTAAAATGCTCAGCCCGCCGACACAAAACCTCGTCTTTGCTTGAGACACGATGTTTCTTGTCTCGAGAGTACATTGGGGCAGTCTTCCGCACACGTGGACCAAATATTACTCGAATGCCCTCAAAGAATTTTCCGGTTTGAGGTTTCGGCGCAAAGCTGTAATTCAGCGGCTTTGTTAGCCCACCAAGTGTCCTTTAAGTCACGGATTTTTGATCTGAGTTTTAACTGAGCATGTTTTCTGCTACTAACGTTCTGAGATTTTGCATTTAACTCAAATCTGTGTCTTTCAACCAGTTTCGAATTTCTTCATCCGATGCATCGAACCAATCTTGGTTCTTTTTTCGACACGTCCCAAGGATTTTCAAGGAACACCCGTAAAGCTGTTGAGAAAATGAATTCCATTCTTCATTACTGGTTTGAAATGCGGTTTCAGACGAAGCAGGAGAGAACGTCTGATTGCCTAACTTTGTTGACCTAATCAATCCCGAGAAAGCTAGGTTCGCCGGAATTTTATGTGGGGCCCTACGTGGAAACTTCAACATCAGAGACATCTTTTATCTTATGAGGCGATGATCAGTCCAACCGATCGCTCCCCGCATCGCCCTGGTTATGTGCACATCACGAAGATCCTTCCGCCGAACAATGATGTAGTCCAATAGATGCCAATGTTTTGACCTTGGATGCATTCACGAGGCCTTGAACTTATGGGCAAGCCGGAAAAAGGTGTTTGTTATGCTCAGATCGAATTCAGCACAGAGCGACAGTAACATCATACCATTCTCATTACACTTTCCGATGCCATGCTTACCGAGAACCCCATTCCACGTTTTGTATTCTGTGCCCACTCGAGCATTGAAGTCGCCCAATAGAATTACTTTATCGTGTTGCGAGACACCGTAAAGTGTTTGGCGTATTTTCTGGTAAAATTCCTGTTTGCTTTCATCTGAAAATGGTAATGTTGGTGCATAAGCACTTATGAAATGTACGTATTTGTTATTGGCTATTGGAATGCGGAGAGTCATAATTCGGTCACTCAGACCTTTAGGTATTTCTCTTAAGGTTTTTGCAAGCCCATTACGAATAACAAAACCCACACCACTTGCTGCAGTTTCACCGGATGGGCGCCCACTCCAGTAATAAGTGTATCCGCCGAGCTGTTCACAGAGTTCTCCACTATCACACAGGTGGGTCTCACTTACACCAGCTATATCAATTCTGTACTGAGCCAACTCCCTCGCAATAAGAGCAGTCTTTTTTACTATTAAATGTTTCGTGGGTGTTTATACACATGATTATAAATGTACCGGCTTAACTCACGTATGTTTTTCGGGGTGGCCCGACTAGTTTCGGACCTGTACGAGGTCCTTCCTCATGAGCTCCCGGCGGTTGCAGCGAGTTCGCGCCGGAAGCTCATGAGGAAGGACCTCGTGCAGGTCTGAAATTAGTCGGGCTAAGCCATATGTGTTTCGGTCTGAAGGGTATGGTTAACGGAAAACTATATCAGTTAGGTTAGGTTAGGTTAGCGACAACTATCAGTCCTAAGAAGTAGGAACGGGTATACGACAAGCTTCGAATTTGTTTAATGCTTACTGTACTTAGACTAACTTTTATTTATTTGACTTTAATACATGAGGACGCAATTAAATGGTATATAAGGCAAACTTGGTGCTAATAACTTTCTCTGCCAGTTTACCTTCGGGCTAAACTGTGCAACATGAAGACAATGACAGGTTGGAGAAGACTGTGAGTCTCAGCGGTCACAAACAAATTTAATATATCAATATCAATTAATGAAACTGTTTATGTCAAGGTAAATAATTAAAAACTTTTAATGCATCATTATATAAGTAGATTTTTTACAGTTTTACTCTGTCAGAATTAAATATGTCTTAAATGTATCAATGGATAATATAATAAGGATCGCCATTATATTTTATATGAATTATATTTTAACGCTCTGGGCTGTTACGGATATAAAAGAATTGTAATAAAATCTGAATTTTACGTGTAACATAATGCTGGTTCCATAAAAGTTACGGAGATAAGTTTAACGAGAAAACAAAAGGTCGCTCGCCCGAACATCGCCCGAGACAGCGCCGACCGTTCTCCAATGGATTTATATGACCCACCGAATTTATTATTATTTGAGAACGATCGAACAAATGTTGAACGAGGATCAAGATGCATTAGTCTCATTTTTACTTTTGTACTTTAATTCCCGAATATATTATGTATACGCATAGGATTTTTCTCCTTTTCAATGTAATATAATTTCAATGGGGGAGGCCTGATTAACTGTCTATGTGACGTAATGATGACCTAATGACGTCATTAACGAGGAAGCTTTATACCGAATATGATCTCTACTTTAAACATATGTATAGTCCTGAGAGCTCAATAGAATAGGAATATTTAGAAAAAACTACCTGGAGACATTAACATTATAAGAATAATAATAATGTATAGGAGCATCTAATAAACAGAGGTTTAAAAGAACTGTTAAAAAAAGATTTCCAAGGAGGCAACAATTTCGACCAGACTATTGATAAATATACATAGATATAAAAATGTTTAAATGTTGATCATTTTATACAAAGACTTATACTGATACTCATGATAAATATATCACCTGCGTGAGAATTGAACCCAGAACCGACTAACATTCTTTTAAACATTCAGTGTTGCCAGTTGCGTTATTTTAATTACCTAACTATAAATAATCCACTGCATTGTGATAGAGTTATAGACAGCCTAGTGGTTAAGAATTCAGCCCCTCACTCCGGGGGTGCCGGATTCAAATCCATGGCGCGCACCTTTTTACAAAACAAGTGCGTTTTAAATTTAAATATCACTTGCTAACGGTGAAGGTAAAACATCGCGAGGAAACCTGCACATCTTAGAAATTATAAAAAAAAATTCTAAGGTGTGTGAAGGCTG
>DWDT01005789.1:0-10165 GCA_018245595.1 Microceris scylla
CAATTCTATTACTTCCAACGTTGTTGTCGAGCAGATACTGCGATGCCACACCTTCGTATCGCTCAAGCGAATTAATACATACATACATATGTATGCCCCCTGAATTTTATTTTCAATACTTAGTTATCTTCAGGTCATTGACTAATGTGGTCCTAGGGATCATCTTATTCTTAAATAATTCCTTTTGCTTTAAATGGCAAAATAATTAGTATTCATTTCGTTTGTTACACAGTAAAACAGTAAAAATAAAAAAATGAATAAAAAATGTTAGTAAAAGAGTAATTTTCTTTAAAACGAAACAAACAAAACCCGTTCACCGTTCACGTTCCAAATCTGTTTAAATTCGATTCTTACGTGTACCGTTTGCCACTGCAAACGGAGCGTCAGCAAACAAAGTCCCGACGTGACAGCAGCACGTAACATATCAAGATATTTACGTAGTGAGGAGGCTTTACGAAGCGTAGCGGATATGTTCTCAGTTCTGTAACTTCAAACAACATTCGTATGGAATCCGTCGAATTCTGTATGGAAGGTAATTTTGTCGATGTCAAAAAAAGGATGACATTTTCCTATTTAATCTCAATGAAACGAATGACATATAATTATGCATCGTCTTGTTAAAATCAAAATGAACGAGATTTAATGTCATTGCAAACATTTTTGTAGCATTTGCATTTTAACAAATGGTGAGTTTTCGCCCTTCACGGTTCACGTCCGTCCAAATTCGATTCATACGTGTACCGGTTAGCAGCGCGCGTGGGGCTTCTTCAAACAAAGCGTGGCTACGTGACGACATCGTGGGGTTACGTACGGAAGTATTTAATCTCTCGTAAGAATTCCGACATCGTAAAGGGCTAAACCACACCAGATACACACATGGCAATGTCAGCTAATGCTTTCATGGATAACCTCGTTTCTACATATCTGTTTTTTTAACATACGATACATGTACATATAATGTCACCCCTATTTTGCATAGAGGTAGACAGAAGTGAAGACTTTCTAGTTCTCATGTTCCTGACAAGTGTTTTGCTCCGTCTACTTTCATAAAAGCAGTAAAGATTCAAAACTATAAATCAATGCACATTCAAAGCACATTGCACATTGAAAGCGACATCAATGCACATTGAAAGCGACAACAGTACCAGAGTATTGAGAAAACAAGACAGAGAAAATCCGACGTCCTTTTTTACGACTACTTAAATTAAAATAGTTTAAAGCCGTTTAGCGCTTTGAATAATTTATTACATCAGTGACATTTTGTTTCAATAAGAGCTTGGGGGGCGCGTCGCTTCTCGTTCTCGTAGATGGAAACTTCGTTTGTTTTTTTTTTTATATTCACGTTCTTTTGTTTTATATTTATTGCCAGTCAGCTTTATATAATATTCCTTGCCATTTCAAACACCTGAAGGACGTTAATGAATTACGATTTCACTATTGTAACATTCGTTACACAGTGTCAGTTACATTCGTGTAAAGGAAAGGTATTTTGTTGTAGGTTTTACGATAGATGTTGAATTGTTTTTTTAGCTTTCGTTGTTTCAAGTGAAGTCATTTGTAGGATCTGGTCATATTCACTGTTATAATATTTTTTGTTCCTCTTTCAACAAGTTTTTATGTAACAACGGGTCGAATGTTTGTTGCAACGGCACGTTATTCGTCAAACCTTCTGTGATACCAATTTTTTGACCGAACACCGTTTTGAAAATAATTTCATTTCTGTAAAATTGAAGCGTATATTTCATGTACACTGAATGGCTGTTAGTTTAATAGTCGGTAAGTGAATGTAGATCCTGATTATTAGGGTTCGATTCCTAACCACGACACGTAATTGGGGAACGAGCGTATATGTTTTGCTGTGGGTGTGAAATTATCTATAGAAGTAGGTATTTAGGCATTTATTTATAGATTTTATCAGCTGTCTGATCCCTGTAATTACACGCTGTGTCTATTTTAGGATGAAATGGGCGTAAGTGAATGATCCCGAGACATTTATGTAATTGGGGTGACTTTATGACGTAACGTAACGACGACTTTTGCCATTTGCAAAATTATAAAAAAAAATGCGATAATAATAAAAGGGTATACAACAATATAATTGTATAATCATTTATTGTACAAGTTGTACAATCTACATATACTTCTATGCTTCTATACTAATAATATAAAGCGGAAGAGTTTGTTTGTTTGGTTGTTTCATTGTTTGATTGTTTGAACGCGCTAATCTCAGGAAATATTGGTCCGATTGAAAAATTCTTTCAGTGTGAGATAGCTCATTCATCGAGGAAGGCTATGGGCTATATAACATCACGCTGACACTGAAATCAGGTATGTACTCGCATCATTCAAAGTTCAGGCGAACTCTTGAAAATATTAAATAATGTTTTCTGGGGCATTAGCGGATTGAACTTTGTACATACATTATTGGTAATCTCACGTTAGAAATGAGATTGTAATATCGTAATATATGGCACCGGTTTGAACTCTAATGAACCTCCGTACATACGTACCAGCTGAGCGCGAGTCTTCGGGCGCTTGTTGATAATAAAAGTGATCACGTGTACATTTGTTATACTAATGTAGGTATATGTTAAGGTTTTGTACGATTTAAAAACCATAGAGAATTTTATTATTGTTATTTATTTTTTATTGTAACACCTAAAATTTCGGGGGACTTAATGCCTAGTGGCATTCGCTCCCAATGTCAACCGTTGGTCGTGGTGAGAAATTGGTGGTGGGCGGTAACAATAAAAAGCTAGAATACTGAATATAGTGAATAAATATGTTATGACGTTGAATGAAATAAATTTAATTAAAATCTGTCCAGTAGCTTTTGAAAATTATGATTAATCCTGATATGCAGACGACATTTTGTAGCAGGAGATATTTAGATTCGTTCTAATTAGATTCTGGAAATACTCATACATTTACAATACGTCTGCTATGACTATAGACCTGGCTGTCATAATTATATATATATAGATCTGATTAAACATCATCAACACAGCCAATTTATGTCCACTGCTGAACAAGGATCCTGTTTCGCCGCTTAGGTTGCTTAGTGAAATTTGGCACATAAAACATAATGTAATAAATCGTTGACATCTTGAGTATGCTTTACACTGCTTATGTAAAGCAAGCTTTCTTCATGAAACACTTGTAACTCTGATGGCATTTGTGTATTTTTTATTGCTTAATTTCATATATTGTTTAGTTTGCTGGTTTGTCTGGTATCCGTTAATAAGGGGAGGTTGTATCCAGCGGTGGTCTGATACTAGTTTACGACGGTGTCAAGCTATATGTATTTTTACGTCAGCTGGCGGGGATACTTGGTTGTAAAATCCTAATTATTCATTCGGACACCACGATTCGAAGCCTGAAACTTGATCAAATGTGTAACGGAACGCTTTTAAAGTGTAATGAGATTTACATCATTAGAAGTCAATTTCTTCGCCTCTGGCAATATCTGTTTCGGTATTATGGTTGAACGTTTTAAGTTTTGAACTCGCTGGTATACCTATTAAACCCGAATATTATTGCCATGTATTTACGTTATTTTCGCCCTTTATTGGACCAGCGCACGCCAAGGTCATCCCGGGCCTAAGGATTCTATCGGTATCGTACATTAATCGTCATAAGTCAGCTAAGTTTTAACTTAAACATGTATTTACTACATATAAATGCGGTTAGAGTATATATCCATAAAAAACGTAAATGGACTTTTGGTTCTTTCAGTGATAAAGCCACTAATGCTTAGAGGACATTTTGTTTTATGATATACATATACATGTCTAACTAAGATTTAATGTTTCAAAGTCACGCTTTTAAATTACCGTATACTGTAGATTACTTGAAATGTGTTTTTTTTTTATAAAAGACCTCACTGATTACTCTGTCAATGAAGAAACTTGACTGTTCTGTGTTAACTTAAAAGTTTGTGAAAAGTCGTTTATAGATGTCTGACATTTAGATATAGTCAATTTTAATTGACTGCCAAATCAGAATGTGACCGTAACCGATGAGACCACGACGGGAACACGTTGGCTTGTTCTTTAAATATTTTTTCACTCATAACATTACCCTCTTTTGTGATACCAGTCTACTGATTACAAATGAGATTCCAATAAGATCCTGTAAAATATTTATTAAAATGCACTAAAAGGTCTATTTTCTTACTGCAGCACGAAGACTTAACTACCAAATAGGACTATAATTCAAATAAGAGTGTACCTGAAATTGGAATCGACCAAAGCGTTGCTACCTCCAACTTGGAACGTGTCCAGTCACTGTGTCTGCTTACCACACCCTTTAAAACGAGACACATTAATATAAACATCGTTGCTTAGCGTAGCCTAGTATTGTACGCAACACGCACACAGATTCCAGACTATTTTTTATAAATGTGTGTGTATAATACATATACATTTTATACATGCTAATATCGGTTATAGTCTTTCGATGAAGTATGGTGAATCATTGTTTTGTCGTGACGTCACACAAATAAAACAATGGCACAGACGTATTGTGGTCGGTAGTGCCAACACTGCCAATCGAATCATTGTATGTCGACATAATGCATATTATTATTACTAAAGGGGACCTCTCGGTTTAATTCCGGACCGTTTTGCTTTTGTTTTGTTAACATTTGACGGTGTACGAAATTATTTCTGAAACACGTGTCAATATGGAATTGTGTAAAATAACACAGCTATCGCTGAATTAATTAGTGATAATTAATTTATTCATACAAATTATGTTTGTTTGTGTGTTAGGTTTGAACCGACCACGAAATAGGAATGGTTGAAGGTATTCTGTTGGTCAGTGATTAGTAAATCCAATCGCTAAGCCATTGGTTTCTATTGGCACGCTGAACAACAATTTGTATGATGAGTCCTAACTGTATTATTTATTACGTATTTGGAATTTTTCCATTTGTTTATATGCTGTCTGAATACTATAATATAGGCGCTAACTTGAATGGAGATTATATAATTTTGGGTCAAGGTATTATTATTACTATTACGAATTCCCTTGTCACTACTTAGAGATATTATAAAAAGCGTGCTGGTTCATACACTCTGTCCCCTCTGTCGTTGTGGGGCGGTTTTGCTTTTGTTTTATTAATTTCCGGCGATAGGGAACAGAGTGGTAGGTCCGATTTGGCACCAGGGAGCAGCGTCCCTGTTCCTGTCCCATCATATGGGTAAACGATGATATGAAAGAGCCGTGGCATTATTATATTTCCACGCACTAATTCTTGCGGTTCACGTACCATTGAGTTTGTATTACTAATTAAACCTCGGTTATTTAATATTGCATTTTCATATAACCGAATTCGAGTAATAATTTAGGGTAAATGATTTTTACCATGTACTATTTGGATGTTACATTAACAACATCGAAATTGTCATTGATAGGAAAATGGCAATGTTCTCGCTTATGTGGTAACATAATTTATATAGTCAAGTTTTAGTTCTCCATTTTCCTCCAACCGTGAGGTAGAAATATTGTTCAGTTTCATTCTTGTTGCCTCTAGACGTGAGGTACATATTTTAGAGTTGAGGGAGATATATTGTGGAGTTTCAGTACTACAGTTTCATTTTAGGTTCGCCACAAACGGAATCCAATATTTTTTGACACTGACATTAGTAGCAGAGACTTGATCGTCTTCAGACCGATAGGATTTCACAGTTTTTGATGAAATCCCAGTATTTGATCCTTTCTGGTGTTGTTCTCTCTGTGCACAGGGTACTTTAGTGTGAACGTGATCGAAACGTTCAAAATAGCTGAAAATTATACTATCGAATATATTAAAAATATTGTATACGTATCCGTTAAGTAAAATCGTACATATTTAACGTATACAATTGTACATATTTGACGTATACAATCGTATACATTTAACGCAAATAAAAGTGTTTTTATTCATTTATGGCCGTTCCATGCCGTTTCAGACGAACTATGTACATACTTCCCCGTCGATATTCATTTTGGTAATGATGCTAATTTTCTTATCGCACGTATAAATTTAAGTAACAATAATAAGTTAGTTAATAAGGCAAATAAAACTAAATAAAATGAAAAAAAAAAATTATTATTTGCACGTTTTGCCAGGTTCGAGAAAAAAAATGTACTTTTGGCCATTTTAATAATTTGTTACATTTGAATAGTCTCAAGAAAACTTTTAAAAGTTAATGTGATCATTTAAATGTAATGTTATAAACAGTGATATACTACTTTCGTTATGATAAATAAAATGAGAATTACAAAAATTTAATATCCACCAAATGGGCTTAATTTCAAATGCTTTGACAGTACCTAGTTAACATTTCATTACAGTCGGTTCAATGTTTTACTGAAATTTATAATAATAATAGGATGAAAGTATATGTATATATTAATATTTATTTGAATTTAGAATTCGCATATCAAGTTATTAGCAAGAATTTACATATTAAAGTATTCGAAGTGGCCAGATTGACAATTCGTACTATGATTATATGCGTACCGGCTTAACATATACTTTTCGGGATTGCTCATTACTTTCTTATCTATACAAGATTCTTTATGATCTCCCGACAATAAAACTCATACAATGGCTAATACAATCAATATTCCTTTATAAAACCGCAGTGGTTGTGACTGCATTTGCCTCGTACACAGCCCATCGATCCGTCCCGTGACATACAAGACAGTTATCAATTATTACCGAGGCGCTGTCGAAGCCGGGCTATCTATTGTGTTATATTTATAGAGATGAATCGTCCACATTACCTGCACACTCGGTTCCAAAGTATAAAGACCTACGTGAAATATACAAGACTGAACATGAAATATACAACTGTGCTACATTTTAGTCTTTTTCGCCAACCATCAATTCTTTAGGTCTGTTAGGATAGAAATATTCGGCATACGGTGCTCTCTGACTACCAGGAAAGAGACCTGGCGTGAAGATATAATGATATGCGTTCTGATTGAGATTGCAATCAAACGCCTTTGCTCTTAATTACCTAGTATAATAGATAGTTGTTAACGAATGTAGTAATGTAATGTAGTATACGTTTGTTAAGAGGAAAGGGCAGGGCGCCATGGCGCTCATTAGGAAAGGCCTATATCCAGCTGTGGACTGAGATAGGCTGGTGATGATGATGATGATGATGAAGAGGAAGGTAACTTAGCAATGATTCATTTATTAACGAACGAGGAATTGTACTTCGAATTTATAACAGTCTATGATCGTGGAAGTTGCTAGAGTTGGTTGTTGGTTGGTTCATGTATTTAAAAAGATTTCGAAATATTGCTACTTGAGAATAAACAGGATCGTGGAAAATTGTGGTGATCACAGGACTTATTTTTTTTTGTTACTAGTAATTTTAAAATAAATGTAGAAAAAGATTGCGACGGTTTAAAAGGCGGTCTTATTGCTAACTAGAGATCTCTTCTAGTCAATCTTTTGATGAGAGATGAAGAAAGAACGAGAGGTGGTAAGAAAGAAAACTGTAGCCATAGAGTGTGATAGCCACTGTCTCAAATAAACACCTATATCTAGGCTCAAATATGGTGCCAATGTTAATGGTAGTCAGTATTAAGTCTTGTTGACCTTCACTAATGAAAAACGTTAGGTGTTTTCCTTACTATGTAAAAAACTAGTATACATACTCGTATGTATGTCAAGCCTTATAATTACGATCTTCGAGTTCATAATATTAATAAATCAGAAAATACTGTCGTGTCTGTATTATTGAAACGTTTAATAAAGATTTTGTCATGTCTGTCTCGTAGGTCGAGTGGTTGCAAGCGCGACTGCCCATCGGGGGGTCTTGGGTTGAAATCCCGGGTTAGGTGCTACTGGATTTTGTTAATTTATAATTTTTCTAGTAGTGACTCGGAGTCTGGATCCATGCCCGGCATATGCCAATAGGTGCCACCTATTCAATGGGACGTATACAGAACTGGCGATCCGTGGGAGTGTACAACAATCCTCTGCCTAACCCTTCGGGAATTACAGGCTTGATCTTACGTTACGTCATTTTTGTGATATAAATTTTACAATAAATTGACGTAAGAAACGGCAAATGGCAGTAATGTAATAAATGAAACAGCCAGGGAGTCTATTTTACCTACGAGTTAAAATATATTATATTTATTAATAGCTTTATTAATTGGTTCAGTCGTTCCCATTATTAGATAATTATTATTGACTTTTAATTGAATTTCCTGTTAAATTATCTATGTTCATAAAAGGTTCGAATATAATATATATTTTGTTAGTGTTGTTTTGCTTTTGTGCAGGTACTATAGTAATGTGCATAAATATGTATATTATGCAAATATAGTGTTTTTTTTATCAATTACGAGTACAATATGTTATATTTAGTAGCATTATAGGTTCCAGTATAGTTACCTAATTGCAGTCTAATTAGTTTGTTTTATACGAAGCCTTATTCCAATACATGTAGGTTTGACATCATCATTTTCATCAACTTTTATCATTCGACTGTTGGACACGGTTCTTCTTTCAGGTTAAATGTTAGTATAGGATCTGTCATTCTGGCATACCTTCACGAAATAACTGCTTGTAAATGTAATAACTGCTTCGTAGTTGGAACTTTACTGTATGAGCATACGTCTCAGGATTATTTGACGCCGGCTGGTATGAAAAGAACCACCACGTGGAAGTGTGTTAGCGTAGTTTCGGAGCACGTGTAACCTGCTGGCTCGTAGTACAAATAATCTTATACCAGCAACGGGAAAAACATCTCATGCGGCTGACTACTGAGAGCGCTAACCACCCTTGTTGTCCGTCAGGAAGGACGGTACGGGACGGCTGGTGGGAGTCGCTTACGTCCTTTCTACAGCCCGCCGCGCGCAGTGATTCACGCCGCGCGTACCGCCGATGTATCGCTCGCCAACACGGATTGTTATGTAACATTATTATGTACAAACAAACCAACTCGGTTAGCCGGTGTACGTGTGCGTTGCGGTGTGTGTAACGTTATGTACAATTTGTAGGTAGGTACGTTCGTTGTGTGTAAGGAAAAAGCTGATAATTATAATATGTTCAACGCGCGGCCTTCGTGTTCATATACATCTATCACGATTTGGGATGTTGTGTGTGAAATGTGCCTGTGTTTAATCTGTCTCTGTTTCTCCGTTACTGATGACCGTTTACATTTAAAGTAATTTGTAATGTAATGTAAAGTAATTTGAAACTTCTAAAATGTAAATGCTCTTCCAACCAACTATGAGTTTGTAAAAGCTGTTCCTATCTTTTTGGAATCGTATGTGTGTGGACAATTTCACAAACCCGGTTCAGTCTTGGATGGTGTTATCGAGACTACAGATCACTTCATCCAACTTTTCTTTTTATACACTTTTAGCCTTTATTTCCTCATGTTGCTATCCATTCCTGAGCACAGGACCGGAATACGATTTGCATTTCATGATGACAAGCAAAAATTCTCGTTTCTGTTGAGAACGCTACAGATCTTCCGCTTTAGTAACCTTTTGTGCTCAACGTATACTGAACATGTGTCACTTTTTCCTATATACACTTAGATCATAGTTTACAATGTAATAACACTGGCTATTATTATCTGTGTGACGTAAAACACTTCGACAATATATTAAAAATTAGAGTGTTGCCAGTCACGTGATATAACTAGCACATGGCAACATTGTGTCGCATACATTCGATTGTTTGCTGTTAATATTGAAGTGGCATTTGGATAATGACTGTCCTCTAATGTGGTGACCACTTCAGGTGGCCAACTACTGTACTTTACTGTTATGTTAAAACCTGTGTAAAATATGAAATACATTTATACGATGCACATATGTATGGTTTAGATACCACATGTACGAGCAACATCTGCCTGCGATTTCCATTCGAAATCTATTATATGTTTATAGTGCACAGATAGCAAAATAGTTGACGCGTGCACTTGACGCCTGGCTGGCTGGTGCATCTTACACGCACACACACATACACATACATACATACATACATATACACATGCAGGCATACACACATACGCGCAGCTATGTGTGGTATTACGCTGTGTTAGATCCGATCATGAAGTCACTTACGTCGCTTCGTGTGTACGAAAACTCAAATTTGTATGTCTGTAATATTCCGCATGTTTTTGCAAGTAAAGTTAAATAT
>DWDT01005790.1:0-10164 GCA_018245595.1 Microceris scylla
ATTACAAGTAACATTTCTTCGTTTATATCTTATAGTAAAATTCTAAACAATCTTTCTTTTCATGCATAGTACACAAATTTCAAATTATTTTCATTAAATTATTAAACAGACAATAGTATCATCACCTATTCCATGGTGATATGTAAACATAATAATATGTGAAACGTGGAAATCACATTCCTTTGCCAACACCTTCGGGCATTACGGGCGTGACACCTGGAGTACATGTCTAGACTCAGCAAAGAGAATTTGGGAAAATAACGGGTTAGTTAAGATAGCCAGCTACGAAAAGAATCGATAAGGATCCAGATGCGGTAAGCCGAGGACAGGTGATGGTTTTTAGTAAATATAATCTTCATTTTCTTATTTAACCTTGTAAGAATTTATAACAAGTGAAAGTGAAATATATGATATATTAAAGTGTACTCAATAAATCACAGCGAAACCTTAAATTAGATTAACGAGTCTCGCTTAAGTTGAAAATAACAAGTTAATTACAAAGTAATTAATTTACATGTGAGATCGTCGATAAAAATAAACAAAATAAATTATAAATACATTAAAGTAACAAGAGAATTGAAAAGTAATTTAGAGTAAAAGCCAGTCGTTACCATGTGTTCATATTGCGATAATCAATTCGGTCACGCCATATCGATTACTGTTCGTTGACGACTCGAACTCGACTCGAATTGAGAATAGCGAGTTATACCATAAAACCTTGGATGAGACTTATGTCCAGCAGTAGATGACATTAGAGTTATACTGCACCTGCAAAAGTTATTAATTTTAAATTAAGTTGACATGAGGTCGTGGTTAAAGGTCAGTTTTGTGGACGTTTAAAAGTGCCCTTACCTTGAAGGTTAACACGTAAGGTATATGAAACATTAAATATTAAGTGTATAGCCTGGTTAATATAAATGAGAATCATAATTAAACAAAATTCATTAAATAAACACGCTAAGGTTTTGTAACATTTACGTTCTATTGGGCATGTACTATAATAGATCTGGTGTCAAATTATGCAGTCTGTATTATAATAACGGAACATGTAATAAACAAACACACTGACACAGAAAAATATACCTATGTAGATATTTTTTTTAACGGCCAGAAAATAAATTGTAGTGCTCGCCATACAAATATTTGTCCTGAGTAAAAATCAAATCCAAGCATGCGAAGCGGTTGTCAGGGTTTCTATATATTGAAAAAACGGACCGGTCAGTAAAAAACATAATTAGGAAGGTTAGAATTTTTCTGATAGTACATAACAGAATCAAATGCAATCGAAAAGGTTAATTAAACATTTTGCTATAATTATTATTTATATGAAACCTGTAGTAGGAGTCCAACATTCTTTTATTAATAAACCCAGAAAGTTCTATAATAATACAACAACACACTTATGGTGGACGGCGTAGGCACAAAGGAAGGAATTTTTTCCTGGCATTTTACTTATTATGGCTTGCAGTGTTCTTGTTTGAGCCACGGAAAGCTTAAGTTTATAGCTCTATTAAATTGTTTGAGTATCTTGTGCGCTAACAAGCGTGATTCATGCATGAAATATAATATTATGAGCGTGTTATTAAAATGCAATTCGTTATTAAATTAATGTGTGCTTTATTAAAGAGCTATATTTTATGTGCGCTTTTAAGGAATATTTTTATTGAAATGTCTAGTGCAGTGTTTTTAACGCCGATTTCAACCATGAAGTAATTGTAATAAGAACAATTATTATCTTGATCTTAGGACCGAAATTTTCATTCTACTTATATTAGCGACCATCTGAATTCTGTAGAGTAGTAAATGTTTTATGGCTAGAAACAAATAAGACGGATTAGCGCACGTCCTATTCGATGCTGGTTACAGTTATATTCATCATCATCAGCCTATCGCAGTTCGCTATTGGACATAGGTCACCCCCATTGAGCGCCATCGCGCCCTGTCCTCGTCATGTCGCATCCAGCATCTACCTGCAGCCTTTCGCGGATCGGCATCCCACCGGGCCGGAGGCGTCCTACACTACGTTCTCGCCTACACTACGCCGCGGTCTCCACTCCAGAACACGTCACCGATTGTCAGTTCTCCGGCAGATATGCCCAGCCAATTGCCACTTCAGCGAGCTAATCTTTACAGTTATTTTTTATTAGTGCTTAATATTAACTGCACTTAGATTTATACCTAACCAGTCACGGGACTGATGTTACCGACAAATTAGTTAGTCCATATATCAAATGTATGTAGCCGCGTAAATGATGTTTTGGGTTACTTGGATATGCAATCTTATATAAGCATAGTAACACACACACACACACAGCATAACACACAATAAAACATACCGCTGCTTCAGATATCGCACCTAACCTAGCCAAGTAATACAGTAAACAATCAATTTGAAGTCCTAAAGAAGAAGACATTTTGATGACCCGAAAGCTTCCACTTATGACAAAGCCCGAAAATATTCGGGCCCTAAAAATCCCAGTAACCCGTACGACATAAAATAAACAACGCTAAAAAGGTCGCTGAAAGGGAAACATTACATCTTTTACATCCACCTGACCGCCTTTTATTCCATAATTCTCTTGCGGAACGGAGCTGACCGGATCTTATACCCACTCCCCCTTATTAACAACGTGCTTTTACAATCAGCCACATCTTTTTGCCTGTGAAAAATATACGCACACTATACTTACCCTTACTGCTTATGGCTTAAGGTCTATACTCCCGTGCATATGCTGCTAAGTTTAATTGTTTGTATTGCAGGTTGTACAAACGGGATTTTAATACGCAAGTAACGTCCGGCTACTTTTGTATGTTTCGCAAATGTTTACGGTGTTGCAGTGCCGAAATACCTCCAAAATATTATGTATTTTGTTTCGCCTCTACATACGAACATCCGATAACAATCAGATGAATATACCCACTTCAATGTACCTTAATAATCCGCTTAACTCTACCATCTTTCGATAGTCTTTAAGTGATACACTGAAAAACTGAAGTACTCCAGTGAAGTACTTAAGTACTCTAGTGAAAAGCTGAATATGGTCTTCCAACCCACGCATAAACCTCTTAAGAAAAATCATACCAGACCGTCTACACGTAATAAGTCTAAGCCTCGCTAAGTAAAGTTCACAAAAACAGTTGTATAAGACCCCGTCTGATTTCTAGAACAATAAAATGCTAACACAACAGAACAATAACGAAGCTTATAGACGTTAATTGTCAGAAATCAACGCAATGTAATCGAGAGAGCAATTTGTCCGTTGACTGAAGCAAAATATCTTTGTAAACAACAATAGGCTTTATGAAGGCACTTCGCAGCTTACGATTACCTTCGTGAAGCAATTAGGCTTTTGTGAACTAATTGTTTAAACAAACTTGTTCACGACTCGCTGTCTCATCTCACCGCTAACGTTGAGCGATAAGCGATAAAATAGTTTATTACATAGTCACTTACAATCCAAGGAATCGCATAGTTTTCTATTCAGGAGTACGAGTTTTCCTTTAATATACCAAAGATTTGTTTTGATTTTGAGATTATAAAGAAAATATACCTGTATTCTGTATGGTTAAAGGTTTTATATCTTATACCTCATAAGAAGGTCATAAGGTACTTTGTAGACAAGCGAGTACAACCTACGCTACAGAGTTACACTTATATTGTTTTAGGGGTATTTTGCACTCCGATCACGAATGAAGTATGGCGTTTCAAATTAACCCTTCGAGATAGCCGTCAGCGATCTGAACATAGATAGGAATCTAATATAAAGTAATACCCAAGCGTTGCTATTTATAAAAGCTGGATAGATAGAACCAAATACATCAAAAGATAGCTAGATTAATACATGCAGTTCTATAAAAAAAGTGAAGTTTGAAAATTGAATGGAATGATCAAAGACATAAATACTGGCATTTTTGAAGCGTCAATTGTCCAGAAATAACTATTCATAAGGTATGGTCCATGGAAACTGGTAATTACTATTATTCTGATTCCGTTACAAATTATTACATTATTAGGAATATTAAAATCTGCGATACGAATAGACTATTTTTATTTTTTTCATCTTCATTACTACAATTTTGATATTAACGTAAAGGTAGATAAAATCAATGCAAATAATATTTCATGTAATACTCACAATTATTATTGTAAAGAAACCATGAAATACCTTTCAAATTACCTGCATGAAATGCAGTAAAATTAAAACTGCTGCTGCAAAAAATATTTCATTTCAAAAAGCTATTTATGTTTTTACTTATTTATATTTTAAATAACCATAATTTTCAATTCATAGTTTTCAATCACCTCTACAATGATATAATCAAATTACGTAGTAACATTAAACCAGGCTCAAAAATATTATCAATGTGGTACAAATATACATGATTATGACTGTTTGGTTGTGAATCCCGGCGTAGAGATATATTTTAGAACAACATGGGCTTACGTAACAAACATTTTGATTTATTGCCAACCAGCTTCACGTGTGAGTTATCTCAACATAATATTATTGTATCTGATGAATTTAAATACCTCAAATAAACAAAATATGAATCTTGGGAGGAATACGTGATAGGATTGTCCGAAACAATAAAAAAAAAAATTATTCGTAGTACGAAAACACATAAATCACAGGAGATTAACGAAGCAGCTTTATAACGCGAGCGTGAATGGTAGAGTTGGAAAAGGCTTTATGTTTACCAGTGCAAACCTTCAAACGGTGCCCAGTAAACTGCGAGGGATACTTTTACACTTTCACCACCTAGAAACCTTCTCGATGGTCTACCTCAGCTCTAATAGGCGATCTCCAGGATAGACTTCGGAATCTCCAGCGAATTACACCGGTGACCTCCTGATGGGATGCCCCTATGGACCTTGCACCCGGGAAAGGTTCGATACCGCATGCTACTCAATGTGATTCTCACGACAATATAGGGGCACACATATTCTCGATCTTACTGGGATCGCTAGTTGGATGGTTTGAGCTCTCACTCAAGCCACGTGCAATCGTAGCTACAATGACAGATCAGAGGCAGAACTAGTTGTGAATTATTTAATCAAAGTAAAAACGTCCTAAAAGAAAGCTGGGACAAAATTTCTTTCAACATACAATCATGTATGGCTTTAATGGACGAAAAAGAAAGTCTGCCACGATCATAGTACACGGAAACCCTATGTCGCGGCTTATTCCTATGCGTAATAGGAATGATAATGTACGAAAAATATATAGGTATGTTCATCAAACATCATCTTCATTACGCGCCTGTCTTGGTCCAGTGCTGATCATGGGGCCTTACTGTACAGCGCCATCTGCACTTTCACGCTGAGGTTTTTGCCCATAACAATAAATACGAGATGCATGTGGTTTAAGGATCCAGAGTACGGCTTCTCAAACCTAGTTAGACTGTGCTATACTCAAATCAGATGATCACATGAGCCTTATTCGTTATATAGTAGGTGTGCTACGCGCAAATGAGGTTGCCCTGAGCTCCTAAGATATCCTGATACCCCCATAAATATCGGGACGCTGAGTAAATTGTATGAAACATATACTGAAACGAGCTTTTTATTTACTGTGAAATACAATTCTGGTGTAAGTCTTGAAGTTGTTTATGGATGTAAGGCACGTATGGATGGATTTTTCCCGCGCGAGAGACGCTCGTCCGAAAGCAATATTGTTCGCATAGCGCGTTGCTTCGCGTCAGTTATTTTTCTACGCGAAAGAATTTCTGCTCGACTCCGCTGTGTATTTTCGAGTTATGGGCGTTCAGTGCTTCCATTTGAATCTACACAATAATTACTATCTTATTATACTTGAAAAATACGTTATTCAATTCAGTGTTGCTGTTGTCGATAGGAAAACATTTAGTACATGTTAATTCTTATTGGAAAAATTTTACTGTTGGAGTCTTTTAAAAATGAAAAATTTTACCGTTGGAAAATTTTACTTCTGAATTCAATGTGTATGAAGAGAGTTATAATTGTAGGAGAATCATGCCAGGTCTGTAAGTAAAGAGATCTTGGCATACCATTATTTACGCTTTAAAAAACGGGGCTAATAATATAATAATGTATTAAAATAATATAAAAATGTATTAGTACAGAGGTGATGAAGCTCATATTGCCATATAATATAAAATATTGAGTAGAACGTAGCGAGATCCGCATACTTGATTAATTTGAACAGAACTATGACCCGTCCGATATTTGATGTGAAGTCCTAAAACATCTTACCGTTCTCTTGATTCGGGAAACCTTTTTATCAAAATGTACGAATGTAAATCAGAGCGACCCGTCAACGTTATCATTATTTGAGGGAAGGTCGTTCTCGAAAAATACGTACATTCGAGGTGTACTGCGAATATTTAAGTAGTACTTTCATTTTTTTTTTCTATAAACGTCTTTTGTGACCATAAATCATTTGAAATTCGACCGAGGTCACCGTCGAAGACATTCTCTGAATCACTAATAGTAAGTACAACAGACATAGTTAATTAAATCTACAACGACTCTACTTAATTCAGTTAGACTAAAAGACTCAATAAATAACCCCATACATTTTAGACAGACAATAGAATGTAATTCAGTGGTATATTGGAGTCGGTGATTTAACATAAAGTCTGAGACCGAAGCCATGGTGATCAGAAATAGCGGAAATGAAAACAATTTGTTATTTAAATTATAATTGATTTTACACAGTGATTCAAAATTAAGCCCCCATTGAAATAGGATTCAAACTCTTAAGCGTACATACCTCCAATGAAGAATAAAAAGGGGTGAAGAAAAATATCGTGAAGACTTATATGATGTTCTTTAACGAATGTGTTGTCTTCCAATTCGCACTTGCCTAGTATGACAAGTTTTAGGCTTTCACAAGACTGTGGTTCCCTTCAAACAATGGGGTTTCCAAACGGATACCACTTTGGATTCCCATCACCAAATACATGACGGTGAAAATTATTGTATTGTTGAGGATGAAATTTTTATATAGTCGTGATTGGTGTTCAATTCAATCAAACTTCGTTTGATTTTAAGTGCGATAATTTTTTTTAAGTGCGATAATTTGTTTTAAGTGCGATGTAATAGAATGCAGATAATAACCAGGTTAATTAGCTGCCCATACCTAGTTATGGTGCAGTAGAAATATCAATTAGGACGATATCATACGAACAATTCTTTTTTTTTATTTTATGTTTGAATCATAATCTATGGTAAAAAGGCTCCCGCTCATTCCCCCGCTGCACCTGTCACAATGACCCCAGTGCGTGCCAAGGTAAAGCAGCAAAAACCGCAAGGGTAACCATAAACTTTGATTAGATTTTGTAACACGCCGCGGCGGCGTACATTAGAATGCGTGAATCGCGACCGTCCGTAATTGAATTTTCTAGGTCATTGCTTCAGATTTCGTGTTAGTCTTAAGATTATGCATTGCCTTGCGGCGAGGGATTTTCTTTATCTCATCCTACAGAGATACGTCTAAGATTGTACGTGGAGTTTTTTTATTATTTGCTCCCCGTGTAAAGGTTTGAGACTGTTGACTTTCCTGTTTAAACGTAGGGTGGTTTTATTTTCAAATTCTTGAGATGTCTTACATTTTGTTTACATTATATTTGGCACCCATGTATGACAACATTGGCGTCTCGTTATTCTCTTTTGTTTTTATGTAAGTGTATATTTTGGGATTTGCATGGATTATGCACCGTAGGTGTTCGAGCTTTCTTGGAAAACGTATTGCCTATATATTTTTAGTGTGCATTTTGTACTGGTCCTATTTTATATGATTTATTCATAGTTATAAATAATCTATTATACTTTACTATGTGTAGTGTGTTAGTTTGGGCTGTAATCACGATAATACGAATCAAAACGTAATATGATCCAAATCTGAAAATCAAATGTTAAGAAAAGAACACTGTTATTTCTTATTGATTTAAGTACAACGCATTCATGCTTTATGAAAGCTGTCTATATATAATCAAACACTTTTATTGAGTCTACGTATCTCTAAACCACGTAGCTTTGTGCAAGAAATCTTAACTTAAAAGAACCTAAAAAAATGATTCGAAAGGCTACTTTTATTGTGACGTAAACCATTTAAATAACTTAGTGGACACAATAGTCGCTTACCCCTCGTCCGTGAAATGACGATAATTTTTGGAGCATGCTGACCTGGTAACTCCTACCGTCCTCACTATGACCGAAAATGTATCTTCCCAGTTATGTTGAAACGTTAAGTGTTAAATGACTCATAGCATTCATTCCAAGGCTTTAAATTTATATGTCAGACGACAAAATGGCTAATATTTATTAAACTTATCTTAGAAATGATCTTAAATGATTCAAATTCTTCTATCAGTTTTATTTTTTACTATGTGAGTGACGTGAGTGTTTATACACATGATTACAATGTACCGGCTTAACACACGTGAGTTTTTTCGTGATGGCCCGACTAGTTTCGGACCTGGACGAAGTCCTTCCTCATGAGCTCTGAGTCTCTCAGCCTCAGTCTCTCAGCCTCAGTCTCTCAGCCTCAGTCTCTCAGCCTCAGTTTCTCAGCCTCAGTCTCTCAGCCTCAGTCTCTCAGAATGACTCGGGGCTCGGAGTCTCTCGGACTCAGTCTCTCAGACTGACGGAGTCGGGCCATTCCGAAAATACTCACGTCAGTTAAGCCGGTACATTATAATAAGTTTTATGTTTTGTATTGGTTAATAATTTTGTAGTGATATATGAAGGAAGTTTTAACTAACCTAACCCTCATCCTAACCTAAAGGTAACAAGCGACACGGAATTCCTGGCAACATCAGTATCCATAAACACTTCAGTAGCTATCAGCCCCGAAACTTTGTAAGGGCATGCTATAGTACCTTAAACTTTCGCCCTAGTTAAACGTAATCAAAGAGCAGATTAAATTGTAAATGGATGTTCAATTAAAATGTTCAAGGCTGGAAGGTTCGGGAGGCCGAGCTTGTCAGATTAAGATCTTTTGAATCGAAATTCTATAGACTAAATTTATAATCAATCACCTTGTGAATAAATTACTGTAAAACAATATGCATTTTGATTAACTTTGTATACAGAATACAGTATTTGTAAGCCTGAAACAAGGAGTGTCAATTCTAAAACACACGCAGAATCAAGATCTCCATTGGGTTATATTAGGACCTCAGCCTAGGACCTTAAATGACCCTATATTCTCGAACTCCCTGAAATCGTGTTAACTCACTAATCTTCCA
The DNA here is from genome assembly GCA_018245595.1 of Microceris scylla. Lineage (NCBI taxonomy): Eukaryota > Metazoa > Arthropoda > Insecta > Lepidoptera > Hesperiidae > Microceris > Microceris scylla. The sequence goes on from DWDT01005790.1 coordinate 9,232, forward strand.
AACGCCTGTTTAATATTCAGTGGCTAAGAGGCTGAAACGGAAGTTGTGGTTTCAACTACCACCCAGCACCAAATATTTGTGAGGTGTCTAGGGAGTGATATTGATTGTACAACTGTGTTATTCAGAAACTTACATACGTATCTTATCACATCTTTAGTTGCGTTATAACATGGGCTCTATTTAATAGATTAAAATGCTAATGTAGGAAATGGTCCCCTAGATATTTATTATTATTCCTTTTGTTTCTTGTAATGTACATTGGCAGTTTAAAATGTTAATAATCAGTACAGTTATGTTAACAGAATATTTGTATGTTCTCTTAGAATCCAGACATCGTTCTAAAGAATTCCCCGTTCGTCGTACATCATATCGCACCTGGACCAAATTGCACGCGCTCGCAATAAACAGTGACACGTGCTTATTTATATATGTAAGTTCGTGCGTGTGTGGGCGATTGTACTAGAGGGAGAATATGAGAAAATAGTTTTATATTGGATTACTTCATATACAGTAAAGACAGGAAAAGATCATGCCATCTGAAGTGGGGTATAATAGCTCAATAATGTTTATCATCATCATCAACATTTCATCATCAAAAGTATATGACCACAACAAGGCGCACCATTGAAGGCGGTCTTCAAATTTTCTCATCAAGTTTTATCCAAAAAATTTTGATTTAAATTTTATCGCAAATTACGTTCTAAGTAATGTTGCATAAAATAATATTCGTTCAAGCATCTGAAAATAAAACAGAACTTAAATAGGTACGCTATTTGATTACAGCTTGTAGTATGACGTAACAAATTTATATTCGCTATAACACATACATTGACTAGGAGAGTATGCTTTTAGGCACTAAGAACTTGGGAGAGTATGCCTTAATACTGGTGATGAACAAGATTAAATTAATAAATAGATGACGTGTAGTCATGG
>DWDT01005791.1:0-10162 GCA_018245595.1 Microceris scylla
TTAATTGTTTTTCATCACCAACTTAAGATAACACTGTATTTTAAGTGAATGTGTGTATGTGTGTGTGTGTGGGTGTGTGTAGGTATGTGTGTGTAAATGAGTCGGCGTGTGTGGGTATGTGTGTATGCATACGCGTGTGTTAGTGTGCGTGTGCGTGTTCGTCTTATAAGATTGTATTTTATTGTTTTATGTTATGAAGATTTTAATAACAGTTCAGTTTCGTTATAGTTTAATTTTGTTAGAAATTTAGAAATTTTATCTTTTAGAGAACTCTTTGTTAATGGGTAGATATCACATCTGGTATTAATATTGTTGTAAAGTGATGCCGATTGCCATTCATATTGGTGTTTCATAAATTTAGTATTGCTAGAAGGGATTTCGCATACTTTGGGTTTTCTACGTAGGTGAGTCTGATTAGAGGTATAGGGAAGATGGGAATGAAGTTTTAGAATACAACGTAATATGTACATCTGACGGGTGGTAAGGAGATTATAGGAATTATACAGTTCAAAAGTAGGGAATATAACAGGTTTTTTAAAAGTAACCTTGAGAAGAGCGCGTTGGGCTCTTTCCAAGGCCAGCAGATGAGTCTTGGCTGCTCCACCCCAGACTGGGATACAGTAGCTTAATGTAGATTGCGCTAGTGCTTTGTAGGTACTTATTAAAATTCTTTCACTGGCTACCTGCCTTAATTTTCTAAACACCCACATAAGTTTTCTCATTCTATCACTAATAGTTAATATATGGGATTTCCAGGTAAGGTGTTGATCGATTGTAACTCCTAGATATTTGGTACGATCCGCTCTACTTATTTTATTACAAGGACAATTATTTAATTTTACTTTGGAGCACGTATGAACTTTTAAGTTAAAGCTACTATCCGGCAAGGTATTTTTACGGATTGAGAAGGGAACGTATATTGTTTTAGAGGTATTGAGGGTTAATAAGTTGAGTCTTAGCCAGTAGGAGATATTAAAGAGTCCATCCTCAACAATATCTTTTAAGTTATCCCAGGAATGAGCATTGAAAATTAAGGCTGTGTCATCAGCATACGTATAGATGTTGCAATTTTTGAGGTTAAGATTACAAAGATCGTTTATATAGACCAGGAATAAGGTAGGGCCAAGTACACTACCCTGGGGTATACCATGAAAATTGTATGACGTCTCGCTAACTAGAGCGTTATAACTCAATTTGACTTGTTGTTGACGGTTCGTGAGGTAGTCTTTAAAGAGTTGGTGAGGTAGACCCCTTATACCGAGGTTGTGAAGCTTGTCTAAAAGGATTTTTATAGAGACAGTATCAAATGCTTTTGCCAAATCTAAGAAAACACCTAGGCATTTTCGGCCGGAATCGAGGTGCTTACTAATTTCGCCAGATAATGCTAGCACAGCTTCTTCAGTTGAGATACCACTTCTAAAACCAAATTGGTGATTGGACAATAGTTTATGTGTACTTAAGAACTTTTTTAGACGATTATTTATGAGCTTTTCGAGAACTTTAGACAGCACCGTTAGGATTGAGATTGGTCTATAGTTGTCCACATCATCTTCATTGCCACCCTTGTGGATAGGTATCACAATTGCTTTTTTGAAACATGAAGGGAAACATCCCTTCTCAAAGCAGAGATTAAAAATATGGCAAAGAATTGGTATAAGGATATGCTTGGCACTTTTGATAAAAGAAGTAGAAATATAAAAGAAGTAGAAATATTGTAGTAGAAGTAGTAATATTACAAACACATGAATACGCAAATACATCCATATACGAATTACGATGGCCCGGTGAGTAGAACGTTGTCGTAATTTCCGAACGCTGGGCATTAAGTGATGATCTCACGAGCCATTACCCGGGCCAATGTGCAGGTGCACGGGCGCGGCGCGCGCTGCTTGAGCTGCACCGCTTGATGGTGTGCTCTTACAATTAAAGGCGCCCCTCCTCCCTGTCCCCACGCTACTAATAATGTCCCTTGTGGTGGCCGTCTCGTGGTTGCTTTAACGTGGTTGCCAACGCGCCCGCCCCGCTATACTTGCGGCTCACTGTTCACCGAGAGTGCATCGTAACGTGTGCAGCGGACCCTGAGACAATAACTATCAAATTTGACTGGTTGTCTCCCGGCGTGCATGTTTGGATGTGGTGATGATGATGAATGCACCATCAGCTACGTTAGGATAGAAATGTTTATCACTGTATGCATCCTGCCTATGCCGTAAGGGACCTGGCGTGATTAATAATAATAATTGTCTGAATATGACTGGCCCGTTGTTGCAGTTCAGTGAACCCGACCGCTGAGCCGACGGTCGTGGGTTCGATTCCCACCAGGCGACTTAATTGGATGATTGATAAAAGCGTTTGTTTTGTGTTTGTGTGTAACAGGCCTTATATAAGTATGTATTTATAAAACAACTGTCAGGTTAGCATAGCACAGGTTTCACCTTATTTGGGATCAGATGGCAGCGGCCTGTGAGTTGTTCCAATGTATAATTATTATTCTTGTTCTACTTTCGAAACGGGACAGTATTACCTTGATCTCTCTCATACAAATTGTTTTCGAACAGCCAAGAGATATGGTCCGGCGTTAAGATGAATCGTAATACAGTGTAGCGACCGCAGGCAGTATGGTTCAGTTTGTTTTTTGTTTCGCAGGTACTACCCGTACATGGCCCCGTACATAAGCTACTCCACCCCAGCGAGTCACACACCACCTTGTAAGTATCGCTAATGACACGATGGCATGACTCTCCGTTCCACTCTATTCCACTTCACTCCATTTGGCCTTTCATCTTTTACCTTTCTCCTCCTACATCGACCACTACACTCACTCACTAGCGTTTAGTCCCATCTGTGATAAAATCTCTTTTCCTCTCTTACATCATGTGGACAATATTATATACATTCATGTATGAGATGACAGCCATACCACATAGTAGAGTCACTATCAATCACTATCATTTTAGTAGTTCTTTATCAAGCTCTACCAACCAAACATCATACAGGGCTTGTTCCTCCCTTAAATATATATTTGTGAGTGTGATGTAAGTATTGTAAGCGAACCTCCGACAATTAATCAGTTCGATGATGTCTGCCCTGAGGTTGTACCCTCGCCACAACATCGCTAAACAGTAGACCGCCGCGATGTGTTGTGCAGCCTTACGTAATAACATTAGCAGATCAGTTGAACCTTGTCATCCCAGCGCGCCTGATATGTGACTCGTGGCTACGGCCTGCGCAAGTGGTATGTGAGCCTGTACACTCATGTGTACGAGGAAGATGTCCAGTGTCGCACATGACAGACACTACAACGTTATTACAATGTGTAATTGCAATTAAAAATATGTGATACATCTTGCACTACCTTTATATTGAATGCAACCTTAAAGCTGCTGTGATGCTAATTTTGATTGTAAGTAAATATTCGGAATTATTGAAGACCTTTATGATCTCTTTCCGTTTGTGACAAAAATGTGCTTTCGATAACACAGGATAATATACAGAATGTCTTCCTCGTGGACATGGTGGTGTTCGGCGACGTTCGCAATTGCTGCCATAAGTGCGAGCGGCGCGTCCCTTGGCAAAACAGTACATGCATCATTAAATCGGCGAACACACCTACAAAGAGGGTTTAAGCAATAGAACTTTTCCTTGTATGTACACTGACACACCAGGCGGATCAAGGTCTACCATAGTAGTGTTACTAATATAGACTAAAACTGCAAATATCATATTAATGCCACGGCAACGGCATACTGACTGTGGTTGCTGGAAACAAACAGTTCCATTTACATGCCCGACTGCACTTCTTAATATACTACTATATTATACAGTTAATGCGTTAGGAAATGACTATGATATTAAAATTGTATTTATTGATGACAACAAATGTAGGTCTCTGTTCGTCTTTCGTGCATTTGTCTACATGAATGTCTCTTCTGTTTATTCAAGAGGCGCGGCGCTTCGCGCTCGTACGAAATACAATACGCAAATTGAACGGTTTTATTATTATGCAAACATTTTAATATTTCATTGACGAAATCCGAATGTCAAAGTCTATATGACATTATCGTCGATGTGTGAATCTATGTCACAGGGCGGTGTTCATTTTGTGTGTTCAATGTTCATGAATATACATTTGGACAGACGTGCTGATTAAAAACAACACTTATCCGTGAAAACGATAGTGCTATATACATAATAATAGAAAACATACATGGGGCGGATATACCGTTCGTTCACCATTAAACACTTTCGTATTTGATTGTTGCATATGATTCGTAAATTTTGATCGCATCTTCTTATGTGTTCGCTTAAACAAGATGACTTGGCAGGTAAGTGCATTGCACTTATTATTCCGTGGAACGTGGCACTTGGCCAAATACGTTTTAGTATTGCCGTCCAATTTCTATATTAATCAATTTATGTAATTTGCTTTATTGAGATTTCATATTTTTTTATTCTGTCTGGAATGTATATGTCTCTATTTGTGATGTTCCATTTGGAGTAATGCTATTATGTAAGAATTAGTGTTTTTTTAGTTCTTTATTATTTATATATTTATTTATAAATTTATTTGGTAGCAAGGATTCCTGCATGGCTTTCGAGTAGCTGTGACCATTGAACGTTAGATGAGTGTTTGGTGAAAGGTTGCTGTTCAGTTGGGTGTAGTAAATGTTGATTGAGGGATGATGCCGCATCAACGCTAACACTGTGGAGGCCGGTGACGCCGTCGGGGAAGGATCATTGGCTACGAGCGATTCTATGGGAGAGATAAAATATCTATTGTTATTTGTATTATACAAGTTTTGTATCTTGTCATGATATAATAAATTAAAATGGTTGACTGCTGCATTAACAAATATTTATTTTTTCCCCTTTTTTCGTTGACCTACATGTCTCTCTCTCTCTCTTTGCCACTCTCCTTGTGTCTGTCCCCGCTCAATTAGGTAAAATCATTTTTCGCTTCTACCGAAACGGTACACCCAAAACTGTAATGGAATATCGAGCAAAATTGTAAGCGCTCAGCCGAATGCGAGCATCCGGGTAGCGATGGTGCGGCATCGTATAGCGGGCTTGCTTGTTCACGGCTCGCTCGTTATCCGTGTCGCGCAGACTTCTACAACGGGCAGCAGCTGCCCGCGGGCAGCGTGGGCGCGGGTGCGGCGGCGCGCGCGGGCGCCGGCTCGCTGGTGCCGCCCGCCGCGCCCACGCCCGCCGCGCCGCCCGCGCACGCTCCACACGCGCCGCACCAGCCGCACCAGCCGCACCAGCCGCACCAGCCGCATCAGCCGCACCAGCCGCATCAGCCGCCGCAGCAGCACATCCACCCGGCCATACCCGGTAACGCCATATTTCTACCTCTATCCACAAAAGTTGCGCCTTGACTGTGCCTACCTTGACCACGTTACACCAATAGTGTGAACCAGGGGTGTTACGAATCAGGGATGTTACGAATGTCAAAATTAATTTTGACATCCGCGGATGCGGATGCGGATTTTAAGATTTGTTTAAGATATTCCTCGATCATTCGATTTAAGGGCATACAACATGAAAATTCATAGATTTTAATTACGTTTTTTTCAATTCTCTTTTGAAAACGAAACGAAATCCATTTTCACTCATACTTATTACCATTTTAAGTCTATATTTTTATTAAGAAAAACTTTGTTTAGTAATTGAATTTAAAAGTTAGTAAATTATATTAAATAAACCGTAATATTGCAACCTTTTCAGCCTCCAACCTGTTCCTTAGTGGATCATATATTAATCCAGCTCCACCAAATATGTAGTTGTTCGCTGGGAGCGCTGGCTGGTGAAGGTGATAAATATCTGCGTGCAACGCTGGAGAGACTTTCAAGTTCAGTTCAGTACAGTTTCGTATAGTTCATTGCACACGAAATCAGTAAGAAAATTGTGTTCTCTAAAATTATATTTGGGTACTAACTCTTGTTTAAAACGGCGAAATCCAAGTCCCTTTACAAAGTTAAATGGTAAATTTTGAAACACTATCATTTCTCCGCTGAGTTTGTCAATTTTTTTTTGGTTACCATTGTCAGTAGGTATCCTACTTCTTTTCTCCTTGTATTATTTCCTTTAACGAAAGCTGTTTCCTAGCTCCTATTAACGGTGTTACAATTTTATCTAAAAAACATGTTTTGAAAACATTAAAACAATCGATTTCTATTCGAACAACAAATAAAGCTACAAGCTATTGGATTATTCGTTTTTTTTTAGTATTTCTTTTATAATATACCAGTATCCCAGTAGCGTTCGCTATTCGATTGTAAATCAGTTTGAGCGTTGTCTAGGTTTTAATGTCAATGAGTACGCTTAAATAAATCGTTCCTCTGTGCTACATAATGACAAAAATTATTACTGACATCTTATTGACGTCTCACGTCACGACATTGACAATGGAAACGTAAACAATAAATAGTTTATTTAATTCAAGGTATTTGTGATAGATATTACACATGCATTCAATCATAATGTCTGCCAACCCGCATTGGCCAGGGTGGCAGACTATGGCCTTTACCCTCTCAATGTGAGAGGAGACCCGTATTCCAGCAGTGGAATTGCAATGGGTTGAAAAAAAAAATTATAAAGGCAAACAATATAATCTAATCTCAATTTGATCACACACTTTATCCATAAAGGAAAGAATATATATGTATGCATGTGTGTGTGCATATTTGTGCATCAAATGCATGGTAGTGTGTGTAATGTTTTTTTACGGATTTAATGTATTTTTATGCATTATTTTTAAAAATATTAGCATCTGCACTCCTCTATATAAACTATAAGTACTTATGCCAAATTTTGCACTCCTCTGTCCACGCAATTTTCGTAAAAAGGAGTGCAGTTTTTGCTTCACGTTTTAATATATAGATTATTTGAAAGACGCAAAACAAAAAAATATATATTTTAGTCAATGAAAAAGTAGGTACCTAATATTTATTGTATCCGTAATTAAGTTTACTATAACAATATTGCATATTCGACAATAGATTTACATATAACATACCTGCATCGTCTTTTATTTTTTTCAATTGTTTTTCATTATTCACGCTTTTGAATAAGCCAAACTCCTGCTGCATTGATTTCAGGTGGGTTTTTAAAGGGGTAGTCGTACGTCCCTTTCGCGAGTACCGCACATTAGGTACATATTTTACACTCGACCTTCTCCGGACCACTTTTGTCTAGTTTAAAATAAGTCCAGATACTGCTTTTTGTCGGTGGCTACATTTTTATTCATTTTTTCACTCAATACTTACATTGACATATTCATTAACCACATAAACAACTAATGTAAACACAGCAAATAATTACTTTAATTTATTGACAATGGAGTCACATCGATAACTAAAACTAAACTGTCAGTTTTGTTTTAACCTGTAGGAACTTGACACAATCTAAAGTATGCGCTTCCCTGTTGGTCAATTAGCGTACGCGTGCCGTTCTCACCCCGCCTACTATATAACCGCGTCTGCAAAAACTCCGCATGAATTGACGCGGATACGGATGAAAATGTTTGAATCAATGCGAATACTCCGCATTTGCGGATGCGGATGCGAATATCCATAACAAACCTGGTATAGACGACTCTAGACGATGGGCCGCTCGCCAGTTTCATCGTAAAGACGTATAGTATAGTTATAGTAGAGGTATTGTATAGTTAGGGGGCGTCCATTAAATACGTGAGGCGTTCGAGAAGGGAACCGTGTCAACATCTTTCCAGGTCAGGATCAAGACTTTTGAAAAATCTAGTGTGAGATTGGAGAATGAGGGGGGTGGATGTGGAAAATCTCACGAAATTTAAGCAGAGCGGTGATTTTCAATTTCACCAGTGTCAAACTCTAAAATTACCTCACGTAATTAATGGACGCCCCCTTATGTTTATTTAGATCACACTGCGTGACTTACATAATGAGGCCGCGTCAAGAGAAAGGTAGGGAGGGAGGCATCCGAATGTGATTATAGGCGAAAAAAGGGAGGGGACATTCGGTTTGCGCGACTTCAACATTGAAAGACACGCAGCGTGCCGCCACGGATCCGCCTGTAATCCGTATACACGTGTAACAAAAACGACTGTCACCCAATACCTAATAATAGTTGTTAGATTTTGGAGAATTCTGCTTTAATTTTAGATTATTACATTTGAAAAATGTACAAGGTCAACGTTATTTATTGTTCGTGTACGCACTGTTCGGATTGTCGGCTTACTGTTCTGTCCTATTGTTCATATTTATATTGTAAGATATTGATGTTGTTGTTGAGCTGAGACATTATATTCTACTTCAATTTATAGTTTAATATATTTAACAGATTTAAATGTTCGTAGATATTTACAGGTATATCAGAATTATGTTCTAAAGCGGTAGCTGAATGTGTCTATAATTGATAATAAATTTCAAATCTGTTGATGTAATGTTTTAGATGCTTCTATGTTGTTTTTAAGTAAACACTTTAAAAGCACAATGTGGTTATTCTTTGCTAATTCACTTTTCCACACAAACGTTGTATCACGTCTATTTCATACGGAGACAGTTGAGTCTTAGGATTTTAACTCGCTACGGTATTGACAATTTTCTTTCGAAAAACCTTAACTTTACACGAGTAACTGCAGTAAAGGCCCCTACAGTAGGTACCTGCAAATTATTTGAACCTGATAGAGGTATATAATAAATCATTCTAGCGAATGTGTATCAGTATGACTGTATGTCGTATTCAAGAATTACCATTTCCTTTTGATTTAAACAAGAGTTGAATATCTTCCAATTCTTTTTGCACCGCATTCGCATCGCACCAGCCCCGGAGCCATTGTAGACTCTGTTAAACAGAAAAATAAATCATGACTGACCTCAATACTTCTTTAATCGGTTTGGAAATTTACCTATATATTTATTTCGTTTTAAATGAGAATGGCTTTTAAACATCCAGCATGTTTAAGGCAAAATGTACGCTACGGGAATTTACGTAGACATAATTACGTACTTTGCTGCTGATGGCACCAATTGACGTATCCATTAGTGTTAGCGCCACCGCTAAATTTGACACAATGAAACACACCCACAGTAGGGGACAGTCGCCAAATATCGTCCCCTTTTCGTAAAACAAACTTATAAAAGAAATTAACACATGTAGAGTAGTGAATAAATAGTCAAACATTGGGTAGAATATTCCTTTATTACAACAAACAATCAAAAACCCGGAAACATATTTACAAAATAAGATATCGCAATCTTAACGAAATAAGTTAAATTTTAAGAACGTCGTTTAAGGGACTTAACTCCGTCCCCGGGGACGATAGTGAGATCACAAAACTTAGTGCGTTACTTAAATGTGGTTATTATAGAATATAGTATAAAAATGTATTTTTTATTTATAATATTATAATTATACTTAATTGCTAATCAGCCTCTAATAAATCTTTGATTTCAATCTATGTATCAATCGATTAAACTTTCCAAATAAAGTTGGCAAATAAATGTGGGTTCTGGGTTTTTAACACAATCTTTATGCATCTATTAAAAACTTTTGGTGAATGAATTTGAATGAATAATATTAATCTTCCTTTTTGTCTTGGGAAAATCTTTTAAAGCAGACTGGACATTGAGCATCATTGTTGCTGCTGTATTGCAGCGGCGCGCTACTTCCAGTAGTATGAGCGCGCGCCTCACATCACATGCTCAACACGCCGAACACCACAAGCACCGAGTATAGTAAACAATAGACTGCGTCACTGGCCAATCAGAAAGCGCATCCTCAAACACGCTATCGAAGTTTCAAAGAATCGTACAATATATAGAAGATCCGAAGTTAACATTCTGACCGCGGTCCCCAGGCAGTAGCATCGCCTGGCGAGAGATCTTCCCTTTTTCCCTACACTGTCTTCTTCATCAGTAGAGACTAAAACTGGTTCATCTTCAAATGTGCCCTAGTCAGAAGGCTCTTCCTTTCGACCTTTGTCAGTTTTGTTTTTTCTTCCTGTTTTAGTTTAGGGTGCACTTCTGTTTCTTTTATTCTATGCCATTCTTTCATGCTTCTCTTTCTGCTTCTTATTTATCTGAATAATTTCTTTTTATAACCCATTTCTTTCTCTCGTATTGCCTCTACAACTTATTTCCTAGCTTGGTGATCACCTCATTTACGAGTACTTTTTGACATC
>DWDT01005792.1:0-10162 GCA_018245595.1 Microceris scylla
TTCATAATAATCGGTACAGTAGTTTTTGAGATAATCGATAACATACATACAAACATTCATTTTTATATAATAGATTATGTCAATTTCATGACTGTGATGAGCATATGTATACATATTTCTTGTAAGTTGTATATTTAAATGAGTCTACTAGTAATATGTAGTCAAACGACACAAGACTATTCAGCTAGTATGCGTGGTATTTGCTGACATATGTACATATGTGCTAACTCTACCACATGACATACTTGACCGTTTCTATATAATATCCGCTATCGAGTAGAATGCCTAGACGATAGGTTCTTGCTTTTTTATATTATTACACCAGTGCTAATGAAAACGTTGATTTTTCAGAATTTTATTATCAACGTGCATTTTTTTATGATAATTAATTGCCAAGGAATATAACCTATTTTCATAAAAAATATAGATTTTACTTTAATAAAAAAAATATGTTTTATGTAAATTATATCAATAAAAGTACATAGTATATATTGTGTTAATATAAACAATTATTTTTATTATCGAATGGCATGACACATTTTGCGTTGTTTTCACTTTGTTAGTATTCAACTAAGATGTAATAATCTATGTATTTTAAATAAATATGTCTATGTGTACTTTGTCAGCCTACCGGTACATAGCACTAGCTTTGAATAATTTTGGATCTGATGGCTGTTCGTAGAGATGTCCTAAGACTTAGGACATCTTATAATAACGTTTTTTAATAAATTAGGAGCTAAGTTATTAAAAAACGTTATATGTATAATCATATTTATATACGTACCGGCATAACTCACGTGCTATTATCGGTGGTCACGAGACTTTAACAGTGCAATTGTATAATGTTTTCGGTAGCGCAACATAGGGCTTTTCAAATAGCAATATATGCCTTCAAGGACGACCATACATTGACACATGTGATGTTGCAAATATACCTATAGCTTACATTGTTTGCTCGCCATTAGACCGTCGCTTGTTGTCCAAGCCTTTTGCTATCGAAAAGTCTACCTAACCTTCTGCATTGTTCGTAATGGCTTTATGTTGAATAAACACAAATTAGCAGTACCTTACCATGTAATAGTGTTATCATATGTCTAAAGAGTGATGGTCTAGAAGTACATCAGGTCTATAAGGAGATATTTGGCTCTCACTACTTTCCACTTACCCCATAAGCGACGTGGCGTAGTGATATAATTATATAGTAAATATGTATCTTGCAATGCACTCAATATAATTACATATGTTACATAATATAATTATATTGTTATAGATTAGAGATATACTAACAAAATCTAATATAAGTTCTAAAGTACCCAAAGTGTATTTCAGAGCACGAAAACAAAGTCTTTAATGTTTTACAACAACAACTCAATCAACTCTTGTTAAACCGAAAAGGAAAATTTTATAGTAATTACTAATTATAATTTTGTGAATGACACAGTATTGCTTATGCGTAAGCTACTTTAATTAATTTTAGCGAGAATAACAAAAACATTGTTCCGAGAGGCATTGGACTATTATTTATTTAAAACTACCATCAGCCGTCCATTTTCTATTTGCGATACATTAAAGTTATGGGCTCGCTGACGACAACATCATTCACATTTTCTTGTGAATTTGATAAAAATCCATACAATGTGTGTCTGTTAACTTGAATTTGGTTTCTTTGCAAAACAAGCTTGATTTTTTTTGCATAAATTATATTTTACCCTTAACAGTACTCTTTTAACTTTCAACTTTGGCTTAATTATACAAGAAAAGTATACTTCTAATTGATATGGAGAAACTGATTTGGAGTGTTGAAGATATGAGTTTTATTTTATTAATTTGTAAGCTTACTACAGGAATGGGCGTGTAATGCAATTCAATTACTGTTTTTTTTTTAAACCCATTACAATTCCACTGCTGGAATACGGGTCTCCTCTCATACTGAGAGGGTTAAGGCCATAGTCTGCCGCGCTGGCCAAGTGCGGGTTGGCAGAATACACACACCTTAGAAATTTTTTTTTTTTTTATAAATTCCAAGGTGTGCAGGTTTCCTCACGATGTTTTTCCTTCCTTCCTAACTTCGTTAGCAAGTGATATTTAAACTTAAAACGCACTTTTGTAAAGAGGTGGGTTTGAACCCGGCACCCCCGGAGTGAGGGGCTGAATTCTTAACCACTAGGCTATCACTGCTATAAATTACATACTTAATACATAACATGCCAGATTCCACACCGGGATAATATCGCCATCTATGAAGACATGACGTGATTCATCTGCGAAGGTATTGCTATCAATAGTATTACAATTTCGTATGCAGAGGGTCGTATTTCAAATCTACAAACTATTGTAATCAGCTGATCTATGGCAGCAGGCCGCTATGAATTACATCAGATCCCTGAGGCCAACCGTCAGAACAAACAGTATGGTGCCCTAGGGAATCACGGCCTTCACCTCGTGAGGCTTATAAAGTAGATGCGCTACAGAGCAATCTGTGAATGGCAGTCTCATCACACTGTAGAGTTAATACATAGCATGACATCACGCCTGTATTTTTGCAATGAGGTAGGTAGAGGAATGTAGCACACCCCCACGATTCACCAGTTTTATCTCACATTTGAATAAGTTGCCATATACCAGGCAGGAATAATATAATACTTTGCCCTAATAATACTTTATCTCGGAGCTCGAACCTAGGATCTCTTGATATTCAGTCGCGCTTGCGTCCACTCAACCAACGAGCCAGTCATAATATATAAATATTAATATACATATGTAGTTAACAAAAATTGGCATAAGTGTTAATGTGTACGGACTTAACACTTTTATTTCCGGTATGTATATTAAATGTTCAACATGTCTCGCACATAGCAATTGCAATTTCGCAAGCTTAAAGAGCACAGGTAATAAGCTTATAAAGTCATACACGCGATCAAAATGCTTCCATTCAATTAGTTAAAACGTTTTCTATGAAGGAAATATACTCGTATGTATAAATATTCATTTTATTAACTTCCACATGAATAAAAAATATGTTATCTTTTTATGTATGTATGAATTATATATTTATATACTTTTTATTTTTATTTTTTTTTAAATTATTTATTTATTTTTTTATCTTTTTTAACTGTTTATTGTGACATATTTAAATTAAAATCTTAACAAATGGTGAACTTTGCATTGCATTGGACAACTTCAGATGTTGCAAATGTCCACAGTCAACAGTAACCAATTACCTTCGGGTGGTCCTACAGCCTGTTGCTACGCTAAATATAAAAGAAAGTTAATGTGTAATCGCATAAGACGTTATAAGTTTCATTCATCACTTTCACTAATAGATCACAATACAACGATGTTTGAAAACTACAAACGTATAATTGAATAGGAGCTGTACATCACGACTGTAGAAATGGATACTCGAAATAAATATAAAGAGTTCCTCCGTCTATAAAGATCATGGAGTTTTTATTTGTAGAGTCACTTTTGGCAAGTGTACGCGGTATTTCTCCCGCGCCCCGCCCACCCCGCGAGCTGCCGTCGTCATACACCACTAAATCTCCGCAGCTTATCTTTAGACGGTTTCTTTTGTGAATTTTTCACTATTAAATGAATAGGAATTTTCAAAAATAAATTCCTGTAACGAAATTATATCCGAGAGAAACTTCAAGGAGAACTCTATTTGTTGTAAAACTTCAAAGAAGAACGACAGTTTCTAGAGTTAAAACAGTGGAAAGTACTTGCTAATATTTTTTAAGTTATGGTGATGAAGTAGAAGTACGTCAAGTTAGTAAGACAGCGATATTTAGCACTCGGTTCTCTCTGCCTACCACGTAAGGGACCAGGCGAATAAAAAAAATATAAAGGTATCCAGTTATTTAAGCAATACTAGATACTAATATTATAACCTGCTTACTAATAAGGAGGTAGGAAATATAGTTAACATTCATAGCACCACGTCGATGCATGGAGCGGTTCTCGGTGAGCGTTTGAAAGCACTTGAGGTGTTCTTCATCGATTACTAATTAGCGACTAAGTGTGGTGCATTTAATGTGTACACTACTCAAAAGGTCTCCTGTAAAATATCAGTATATTGCTAATAGATGTAATTTGCTAATAGACTGCAGTATATATTAAGTATTATATTAAGTACATATCGTTTCACACTTAACAACGTTGTATATCCGAGTGTCTGAAGTAAATATGTTTTCAAGAGCTTAGCATGTTTAAATGTACACGAGATACAACATTTAAGCTAATAAAAATGTATCGTGCATGAAAATCAAGAAAAGAACGTGATTATCAATTTGTAGAAACCTTTTTTGATACAAGATAAAATCAATCAAATAAAGCTAAATACGATTTACTCCAGCCTACTGACAAATTCAAAGGACAGGAAAAGCCTTAAATAAAACGACATAAAAATAAAGTAACGTCGTAAGAAGGGTTGAGATTATTATATACTGTAGCGGCATTAACATAAAGGACAGAGAAGGGTCTTTTCTTTCTCGAAATAATATTTTTCCGCTAATGCTATGTGCAAGTTCGTGGGGACGTCGCCGTTTCTGTCGTAGCGAGGCCGAGTAGCGATAATTTAGCGAAAATGGCCGCCTTGTCGACAGCAGAGCTCTGCTCGGGCTTAGCTGAAATAATAACTACGTTATGATTTTAGACGGGCCACCGCTTAAAGTGCTCCAAGGTGTAAGGCAGTGAGGCGCGCCTTTGTGATCGGTGAGAAATTACTTTTTGAACTTCGGCGTCTCTCGTTTATAATCACTGTAACTAATTAACATGGATATTTTGAGGTTGGCTTTACAGCGTTAACTTTGGTGTCGGTGGATATTTCACGGATCAGATGTTCGATGTGTGCCTAAATTACATTTTTCGCGCCCACAAGCTTTCGACACACGGGATATTTGTAAAGCGACGAGAAAAGAGAAAAATAAATACCAATTGTTACATCCATTTTACGGAAAATATTCTATTTGTTTTTTGCGTCGGAACACCTGTTGTAGTGTGGAGCTACTGTGGATGTTTCGGCTGGTAGCTATGTTTGTTTTTACCGCGTTTCTTGAGTTAGAATATTTATCTAGAATTATTTGCTTACTGAGTTTTATCTCTAATATTCTACGTAAACATAATTTTCTTAAGCCAATGTTTAAATCGAAGTAATGTTCAGAATAACACATCCCACAAGGTGATTTTTTTGTAGATATTTATAAAATCAAGATATTCAGTTAAAATGTATGGGAATAACAACCTTGTATAACTAAGTTTATACGTGTGTGTACATATGAGAGAATAACATAACATCGCACTTGTATTTCCTAGAAGGGGTAGGCAAAGGATTGTAGTACAACCACGTTTCATCAATTATGTTATACCTACGTACAAAAAAATCTCCAAAAGAGAACCCTAGGAGAACTAATAAGAGGTAGATTAGTATATCCACACATTTGTGAATAGTCATTCAATAATCAGCGCAGTGTTTAAACGATGGAGAGATTTCATTAAACTATTTCTCGTCTCGTGACTGTGGAACTTTATCCGCTCGGCCGGCTAGCGACCACAGAGCGCCGGTTTACAAAATTAATGAGTGTACAGCCGTGAGATGTACGTATGTGTAAAACTACTGGGTTTCATAGCATAATTAGGAGTGAAAGTGTACTGGATTTATAATGCTGGTGGGCGTGTGGCTCTCCAATATCTCAAACAATATGCTCGGTAAAGATGCGTTGAGCTTTGTCGACTCTATAGTTAATTTATCACTCACTATAACAGAATAAATAAAAATCCTTTATTTTAATGCTTCAAGTGCAAATTGGGAATATGCCATGCATGAAATACCTTTTTAGTTGTACTCGTAGTTACTTTACAGAATGGATGTTTTTCGTTTTCCTCTTTAAAAGCCTGCGAGGATTCTGGGTATACCGCATTTTAGCCACTCTTATGACATTTAAACGATTGAGAAACTGCTAAACGAATATTTATACATTCAGTACATGTATTTGTGTACTCTTATAGACTAAATTAGTGCTTGGAACTTTGTACTGTACTGGCTTTTTATTCTAGAGCCACTTCATCTAAATTATTAATAAGTACATAATTATTAACTTTCTTAATATTTTTTATATACAAACGCTTCTAATAACAATAAAAGGGCCCCTAAAATAATACCACAATGTTTTAATAAGACATATAGTATATATTGTTATATTATTTTTATGGTACACACACTGATGACGACGGAGACACGTGAAGATTTCCCAATCCAGCCTGTCGCTCGGTCTCATGATGTAAAGCAAATTTCCATTACCCGCCGTCTCTCATATCCCTGCCTATCTACATACATAAACGGCGACGCCTCGCAGTGTTTTTCGTGAAACCTGTCACATATTAATTTACCGCAGTATTAAATATGTAAATGAGAAAAGCGATATACCTACATACATATGTCAGTAAATGTACATATATCTATCTCGCATTATCGAGGCCCGGAGTACCTCACATCGACATTGTTAAAGTCACAAAGAAATTAATTTCCCCCGTCTCGGCTTTCAGAAGTAATTATTTGAAAACAGATTGCGCCTGTCACTCGGAACGACGCCGTGTGCCTACACACTACGGGACCCGCCGCACCGTCTTAACGGAAATTCCGACATCATTTATTAATGTTTGGAAGTATCAAATTGTGATGCAGTCCATGGATGTACACAGGATAATTCGTTTATACGTAGATAATTTCCATCAAATCGTATGTTATCCGGTACCCAATTTTATAGCAAAAGAAGCTAGGATAATAAATATAAAGGATGGTCGTGTAACAACACAACAAAGCGGTATCATAACAGAAACACAATACATCATCCTTCGCTAATCACGTAAGTTGTATGAAAGTCGGGATTGTGGAAAATCCCCAACCAATTAAAATGAATCGCTGCCGGAGACTGAGATGATTTCCAGCCTCAGCGCTGAGACGCACGGGCCCGGCTTATCTCCACACTGAGGATAATTAAAACAGCTTTAACTACTACACAACCAGCTGAATATCTGCTTGATTGTGTGTTCCGAAATGGAGTATTAATAATTTCCGCGCTATAGAATGTTGCAAATTTTAAGCTGTTGCACTCGTATGTATGTAACGTATGAAACGTGTTAAGGATTGTATGCAAAAATTCGTAGTAATGTTATATATGGTTTAGGAATAAGTTAATTATATGATTCTAATAACTGCGTAGTTGATCGCATAGTTGCAAACACGACTCGATAGTCGTGTTCGAGGGTCCTGGGTTTGATCCCCGGGCCAAAGATTATTGAGTTTTTTATCAAATCATTTCTTGTTTTATAATCTGGATTTGCGTGTAGCATATTATTATGACGATAGACTCACCCTTATTCTATGGTAGGACGTATAACACAACTAGTGAGACGTGGAAGTGTGCTAAATTCCTTTGGCTGCCCCTTCGGCGAAATATAGGCGTAATTTTATAATGATAATATCTGGGAATAATTGTTGTACTCGTATAAGTATTATTGTCATTTGAAAGGAGTCATCCAGCAGCAGAACTATACAATGGTTGATGGTGGTGATGAGGGCGATGCCGCCAATTATAATATTTTGTTCCTTATTCAAAATATCTGCAATGTAAACATACTTTATACATTATTATTGTACATATTTAATATTAAGACGAAAAAAAAATTTATAAATAAAATTAACTTTTGCAAATGAACGAGTTAAACAAAAATTCGCGTAGGCTTTATCCGAGCACATCGATCAATTCTCTCAGGACGAAGTATTACAAGAATTTTATAATGAATAAATAATTTAAAAGAATCCTACAGGATACGTTCACGTCTTTCGCGAATCTTCGTCAAGTTCAAAACTTTTCTTTCACTACGAGCAGTATATAACGGAAGTGAAGTTCGGCTGTTGTTGTTACAAAATTAATTACATAAGTACTCGTGTATGAGTCGCAATGCTTAACTTTATACTTGTTCGTCAAGATCATCGTCATCGGCCAATCTCTATCCACTGCCGGACATAGAGCTGCCGTCATGAGCACTATTCACGCTCGACCCTGGACTGGTTACATCATAATAACAAAACAATATCATTCATAACTTTATACGTCGTTTCGTATTCTTCAATGGTCCAAATCTCTACAGATAAACTACTAAGGATATTTTTATCACCATTGCCATCGCTCTTAATGTTATGTTTCAAACGCACGACAGGTCTGTAAGGATATATGTATATTTGGTAGTCAATATTACGTGCCCACCCTGTTAGGGACTTGGCATGTTGGTACAATAATAAGAAAATAGTAGTGTGCTATATTCGATTTATAAGTAAAACAAAAATGTACAGGAATTGTTCACTTTGAACATTTTCAAGTGTGAATCTCTGTTTGAATAATTGCTATTATAGGGTGAGGCAATAGTGAGTATCTATTATGAATTGGCTGTCAAATTGTTAAAATAAAAAAGAATTGGGTTCTGTTTTCACAGAATGTCAATTTGAAAGTGTAAAATTTCCATCATTTAGTTTGAAATTGCCTCGGTGGAATGACCATCAGACCACCACCATCCAGAATCGACGTAAATATACATTTGTAGATATTTTGTATTTTTTGCAAAACTGGTTTATGTGACCGCACGATCGGGTCATACCAGACTTAGTCCTATAGGGATTTTAAAATATCTAGTAAATACTACGGTAAGCCATAACACTTGAAAAGGAAAACAAGTCTTGAAAACACTTCAAAACAATTCTAAGTGCCGTAAAATGAGTATAAATATGTACCAAGGCATATATTGACAGACAGATGATGTAATATGAAGCGGTAATCAATGTATCAGTAAATAAACAGCGAGGCTATATACTAAGGCAAGCTGACAAGTATAGCTGATGCAGTCTCAAGGGGAACAACTTTTAGTGGCGTGGATCAGATAAAAACATTTTTGTATACCGATATAACTACACTCTGTACTCGGCTGGTTCAACTTTCAGTTATCAGCAAGTTATTGTCGAAGTTTGACGCGAACTTAGCCTTTTTTGTAAATAACTTGGAATTTTGTTAATTTTTGTAAGTAACAGTTCCGTCCCAACAAACAACACCTAAAGCGAATTAATGAAAAGTTGGCGAGTTAATAAAAAATGCTGGTATGCTAACGTGTTCTTTAATTATATTAGTGCATTTTAATAAAAAAATGATTCCTAAGGCATAACAGCCATGTTTACTTGGCCAATATGGCAGATCATGGCCTCAATATAATATTGCCAGCCTAACATCACGTTCAGCAGTGTACATTAAGTTATATGTATAACTTAATAAGCTAATGATGGCCATGGAGAGCATGGCGGATGATAAAGAAACTGATGTACAATACAATGCGTCGATATAAGTGACATATTTAAAGAATGCTTGTTGCAAAAATATTTCTATAATTATTAAAAATTAGTATGACAACTATTAGTTTGCTGTTAATATGGAATAGTTAGTATGGTGATTATTAGTATAGTAACTTTAGCACGGTAATTCTAAATAATTACTTGGCTGCCTCGTTGGTAGAGTGATCGCAAGCGCGACTGTCGATCGGCAGGCCTTGGGTTCCAATGCCGGAACGGGTACTGTTGGATTTTTTAACTTAGATTTTCTAATAGTAACTCGTGGTCCAGATCAGGTCTCGGTGTATGGCAATAGACTCACCATCTGTTTTATTGTTAGTCATATAAGTAACTGGTAGAACGTGTGAGTATATTACAATCCTCTGTCTGCATTACACTCCTCTGCCTCTCTGTTACATCATAAATAATTACTTACTTGCGAAATATTACAAGTATTCTAGGCACATTTGTACAAATTTCTACTTAAAGTTAAAAATAAAAGAAGAAACATTTTATCTCACATCAAAGAGCTACCTTTAAAAATATGATACAGGGTTGAATATTCCAATATAATAAGTCTGGCGCATCAAAAGGTCGATGTTCAGATATACACTAAAACTGTTTGCAATGATAAAAATGCTCTTGGCACTTTGAAAATATGTATATTTAGTGGAATTTCTGGAACGTTCCACTGATAATTGGTTCGTTGATTTATTTTCTGTAACTAATTGCTCTTTAAATGTATAGGTGAGTAAGTGAAAAGTAAGTATAAGTGAGTGTAAGCGGCAT